>JH719956.1:998183-1121304 GCA_000231845.2 Tetrahymena malaccensis 436
CGGAAGAGCGTAAGATTGTGGCTCTTGAGGTAGAGGGATCGAAACCCTCCATCCACACTTTTTTAATTTGTTTTTTTTTATTTTAAATAAAACTATAAAATATTCATTTAATAACAAAAAAAAATTTTAAATTCGTCTTTCTTAACTTGTTATTGTAAAAAATAAATGTTGAGTTTGTTGAGAGTTCTTAATTTTAATTTATTTTTGTGAAAGTTAAATATTTTAAAGATGAACTTAAAAAAAAGCTTAAATGAAACAAGTAAGAGTTGTCGTATATATCATGAAGTGGATGTAGCTCAATCGGAAGAGCGTAAGATTGTGGCTCTTGAGGTAGAGGGATCGAAACCCTCCATCCACACTTTTTTATTTTATTTTTTGTCTATTAAAATATGTAAGTAGACAAACTAGACTTCTAATTCTTTGAATAAATTAAAGTTTCTATTAAAAATATAAAAATAAACTATACTTAATTTTACAAGCACAAATTATAAATATTTTTAAAAGTAAAATTAAGATTTTAAAGTTAAATAGAGCTGGATAATTCTACATAAAAATAAAAGAAGGAATCAATCAAATGTTCTTGATTTATTTTATTTATCCAAAATATATTTTTAATCCTGCCTGAGTTCAATCATATGCCTACTTAAACACTAATATCAGTTTTAGTTAAAGCAACATGAAAAAGTAAGTTATTTCATATATTTCATGAAGTGGATGTAGCTCAATCGGAAGAGCGTAAGATTGTGGCTCTTGAGGTAGAGGGATCGAAACCCTCCATCCACACTTTTTATATTTATATCTAAAATTAATGATACATCTTTTAATTATAGTAGTTGATTTTTTATAGTAGATAATTACTAACACTAAACAATCCCAAACAGTTTTAAAATATCTGCAATCTAGCTTTTATTATTTAAAAAATTATTTTAAATTAATATCAAATAAGGTTTACTAATTAGAAATATTCTCTCTCAAAAATGGTAATATTAGAAAAACACCTTAATTATATCTCAAAAATTTATTTTTGTTATGTGCAATAAACATGATATATTTCATGAAGTGGATGTAGCTCAATCGGAAGAGCGTAAGATTGTGGCTCTTGAGGTAGAGGGATCGAAACCCTCCATCCACACTTTTTTATTTTTATAATTATATTAATTCAAATCAAAGTAAAATTGTTTAAAATTTCAAACCAAGAAACGATGTTTTATCTCTTATCTAAATTTAAATAATATATAAAAAATTAATTTAGTAAAATAAAATAAGAATTATTTGCTCTTTTTTGAATATTTTAGCTTATAATGTTTAATTTTATTTATTTGCCTATATTTTAACATTTAATTTACAACCAAATTTATTAAAATAAATTTGATCTTTTGAGCTTCAATATATGTAGTTAATAACTTAATGAATAAGCTTTAAATAATTTTAGGCTAGAGACAATACCATGATTCATATCCTTCTCTATTTCTAATAAATTGTTATTTTTAATTAATTTTTTTAAATATTCGAAAATTTATAAGGACATATTTAAGATCAAAAGGATTATCCACAACTATTTTGGGATGTGACTAATAATATAAAACTTTAATAGTTGGTTTTATAATTGTAAATTTGAAATATTTTTTAATCCCTTTTTAAATAATCAGAAAATGTGATATAAATTCAAATAAAATACTTTTAAATGAAGTTATATTTTCTTAAAATATGTGTTACCCTAAAATATCTATTATTAAGAATAAATATTCTAATTGTATATATTTTAGAATATTTAATTTTGAAAAGTAAGAAAATATTAATTAAATTGATTTAAAAAAAATAGCAAACAAAAATAACAAAAGAATAACATTTTCAATGACAAATATTTTCTGTGATATCCATGGATAATAATATCCTAGAGTTTTTCTTAATATTATTCCTGATGCGGATGAGCAGAATAAAGCTAACTTTAAATTATTCTGCAATAAATGCATTATGCATGAATAATTTAAGGAAGGCTATTTAGTATGTCTGGATGATTTAAACAAAGCTGATAAATCAAATCAAGTGATTGATAATTGGCCTCCTATGAATAACAGAAATATACTTTAGGAAATCAAAAATATCCTAAGCTGTCAGGATGATACTTACACGATTTTAGAGCTTTTAGAATAAAGGTATCATTAAGTCAAATAAATTGTTAATGAAAAGATTGATGAATATTATAAATACTAACTTAAGATTGTTAATATGTTTTCTAAATCTTATCTTTCAGAAGTTTATTCAAAATTTAGTAATTTAGAAAATTTTTAAAGTTGTTTTAACAGGGAAAGTTTTTTCGATTTGAATAAATTCTAGGATATATTGAATGACCAGTCATTAACAATGCAGTTTAATTCTCAAGTATTTGAATTTATAATAAAATAATGCACAACAATAAAAAAATCAGGGCTTAATTTTTTTGACACTCTCATTGATAAGTTAGAAATACTATTTGAAAAAACTGACTCTGCATTTATAAATAAATACTAATTTATAAATATAGCAGATGAAGAAAACCTAGAAAAGATAGAAAAAACCCTATTTATAGAATATGCGAACTAAAATCTTGCCAAATTACATGAATAAATAAATTTTTAATGGTAGACTTTTGAAGAAATATTAAATGGAATTTAAATATCCCTACATGAAAAGAATGTTTTCTTTACAAAAGGATACGAAATACCATAAAACATTGAAGATTTAGATCAACAAAATCTAAAACATCCCTATAGATGGTGGATATAAGTTACTGAAAATCTAGGGTCAAGGATATAAGTGTATTCAAAATAATAAATATTGAAATTTAGTAAAAAGGCTAAAGATTATTTTAAAAGTGACTCTATTAAAGGAAAATAAAAAATTTTTCATCGATAGTCCTCTTAATATTCCAAAGATTATATAAGTGATGCCTTAGTTATAGCGAAAACGATTTAGTCAAAGGCATAAGAAATAAATGATAAATATTCACAATTTAATATGATTTTTTGAGAAATATAACTTATTTCGATGATGAATTATTAGATAAAATATCAAATCTTTGTTATGCGTTATACATATTAAAAATAAATATATTTATTGTGAGTTTAAATTCAAATAAAATAAATTTTTTTTGGTATTTTTATAAATCAAAAATAAAAGTTTGATTGCTTAAAAGTAATTAAAAATAAAGTGAATTTTATTTATAAATTATATTTCATAGAATAAATATCATTAATTTTACTTATTAAATTTGTTTTATTTTATTATTTAGAAAATACAAAAAATAAAATACTTAAAGAATTTAGAAAGCTATTTAAGTTCACCATTAAATTTTATTTTAAGACAGATTTTAATCAAATAAAAAGCTAGAAATTTAATTGTAATTTAGATTTAACTTTAATGATACAAAAAAAATCCTAAAAAACTAAGTAAGATTATAAAACCCTCCTCAAAAAAAAATATATATATATACCTTTTCTATATTTAAAAAAAAATAATTAATTAATGCCTCTTGTTTCTAATAAAATTTTATATCTCAAATATTTTATCTTATAAGTTTTTATTGTAATTTTATGTTAACTTTATTTTTAAGATAAATTATGGAAAGACATAAATTTGAATTATAGTCACACTTACTATAATTCCTAATTTGGACTACTATATTCGCCTATATTTTCTAAAGCAGTAATTTCACAACACCCGTCTAGCTCAGTCGGTAGAGCGCCAGCCTTTTAAGCTGGTGGTCGAGGGTTCGAGCCCCTCGGTGGGTGATTTTTTTATAAATTTTATTTTTCATTTTAATAATTGAATATTTATTGTTGTTATTGATATCAGTTATTAAAAATTATTATCAACAAACAATTAAAATCATTTTTAAAACTAAATTTTTTTTATTTTAATTTTAGTTAATAAAATATATATATTTATTTAAATATATTTCTTATTTTATTTAACAGAAATATTTTAATTTCAAAATTTAATAAGATATTTAGAAATCACTCAAATAAATTATTTTAAACTAAACATTTAAATGCAAAAAAAATTAATTTATTAAAAACTAAAAAAATTGATTAAATGATTGAAAATGAATTTCTATCAGTGAATTGAATTTCATAACAAGCAAAAGATGATAGAATTTCAAACAAAATTAGTATTCCAAAAGTTTAATCTTTGTTGTATTTTTGGGTGTTTAAAATTAATTCGGTTTTTAAAATTTTGTTTATTTATTTTCTACTTAAGACGATACAAGTTATTTTACTAATTTGTATACTGATTAACTTCTATCACTCCAACTAAATGCGGTATTATTCAAAAATAACAAATAAAAGTTAAAAAAATTTATATTTTATTTTTTACTCGCTTAAGACTTGACAGCTTGCTTAGTGGGTTTAAAAGCTGAATAGGATTTCTCTACAATTTTATATAAAGAATTAATTTCACATTGATTTAATAAAAATAAGAATAATGAGTTAACAAAATATATAGCCAGAATAAAGAGAAGCTGAAAATTTTAGCAAGAATGCCCATGAAGAAAGTGACCACTCTTCACAAACATACGAGCTTTGTGGCAAGCGTTACAATTCTAATCATACTGAAAGCGAGAGCTACCAAGCTTGCGGTGAAGTAATACAAAAAAAGAGAAAAACTGACTCACTTAAGCAAATTAAATTTGATAAGAATTTAGTGATTGATGAGATAGAAAATCTAAGTCAAAAATACGAGTAATTAGAAGTAATTGGAGAGGGAGGATTTGGTGTAGTTTACAAAGTACTTGATAGAGAAACTAAACTCATAAAAGCTATGAAAAAGCTGAAGAAAAGGTATATCTTTTTTACATAAAACTTCATTCATATTCATATTTGTATTCTGTCTCTTGTGTAGCTAACTTAAAAAAGCAAATCGTTTATTATAAACGACTAATTAATTATTATTTAAGAAATATCTAAGTTCAAGTATTAATTAAAGCTATAAGCAAGAAATTTACAAATATATATTTTTTTACTTATTATAACAATGTTCTACTTTTGCTTACTCAATTTATATCATACTTAAAATTAGCACTAAACTGATATAAACCGATAATGAACTCGAATTGTTGAAAAGGCTTGATCATCCTAATATTATTCGCATTTTCGATTTTTATCAAGACCAAGATGATTTTTATATTATTACTGAATATATTGAAGGAGGCTGTCTATTTGATGAAATTTAAAAATTAAGCAAGGTATGCACACATACATACATACATCTATACATAATCCCATAAATACATCTTTTTCCAAAAATACTAATTTTATTCAAACTCTTTTTTAATTACTTTTTTCAATTATTAAATTCTATTTTAATTTTCACTTAAAAGCTCAAGTAACAATTTAATGAATATCATGCATGCTAAATTATGCAGTAAATTTTAATGGCTGTCAATTACGCGCATTCAATTAATATTGTGCACAGAGATCTAAAGGCAGAGAATATACTCATTGAATATAATGAATAAGAGAACAAGTACCATGTAAAAGTTATTGATTGGGGATTAAGTGTTTTGGTTGAGCAAAACCAAAAGCTGCATATTGACTGTGGTACAAGTTATTTTAAAGCACCTGAAGTCATAAATAGGTGTTACGATGAAAAATGCGATTTATGGTCATGTGGTGCTTTAATGTATGAACTACTATCCGGTAATTTTATTTCTATTATATATATTTTTTTCTTGATATTTACTGTCATAGTTACTTATTAAAAATTACTTGTGTAAAATCAAAGGATGTCCACCATTTGATGCAGAGACTGATGATGAAATCGAAGAAAAAATATTACAAGGAGGATACAGTCTTCCATCAGAGTATTTCGGTGGAGTTTCTGGTGAGGCAATCGATCTTTTAAAAAAACTTTTAACCTATATTCCTATTTTCAGAATTTCAGCAAAATAAGCACTTGAACATCCCTGGTTTAAAAAGGTAATAAACATTAAACTGACCTAAGAATCCAAATTAAAGTATATTCTTCAAAATAGATCAGCAACAATGATTTATCTTAAAGGAGTTTGATGAAAGGCTTAAACAGAATGAGATAGTTCAAAGCAGATAAATTCATGCTCAAATACATCATGACTTTCTTTGCCATTCATACAATGAGTCCAGAAGAAAATGACTAGCTCACTAATCTATTCAATTAAATAGACAAAGACTAGGATGGCAAAATTAGTCACTAAGAAATGGCTCAAGCATTAAAAAGTGTAATATAATTTTTACTATTTATTAAATAAATTTAACACTTTATTTTTTCCCTCTTTATTTAACTCCTTTTTATTTAAAAATATTTTTTGAAAGTGAATATTTTTAGAAAATTTAAAATTGTTTAGTTAATGAAAAGGATTAAAATTAATTTTAGAACAAACTAAAACAATTGAATAATTTGAAATAATAAAAAATAAACTACTTTTATTTGATGTAATATAAAACCATATTTGAATACATTGTATGAAAATTTAGGTATACAATACTTACAAAGATGAAGATGGAGTAGAGTAAACTGCGCAAGAATAGCTATCAGATGATGAAATTACAGAAATTATTAATCATATTGACTTCAATTAAAATGGAGAAATAGAGTACACTGAATTCCTTGTTGCTGCTATGAGGAAATATACTCTTTAAAATGAAGAATTTTTATACAAAGTTTTTGAAGTAAGAAGCAATTTTTTAATTTTTCCAGCTAGAATGTAAATATTAAAAATAAAAAAGATTTTTGACAAAGACGCAGATGGATTTATCAGTTTGTAAGAAGTAAAAGATAAACTCCAAAACAACTTGCAGGAATATGAATTCGATGTAATTTAATCTAAAACAAATCATAGTTGAAATAACAGATAAATTCTATTTTAAAATTAATTAGTCCGAAGTATGGAATTAAATTATTAAAGAAGTAGATCAGGATGGTGACAGAGAAATCAGTTTTGAAGAATTTAAATCTATAATCAATACTTATTTTATCAAAAATGACTATTCAAATTCCCAAGCTTATTGATTTAAAAAAATTAATTTAAACAAAAAAAATATATATAAAATATTAACTTACTATTTTAATTCCCCTTATTTACTAATGATTAGTTGTATATGTATTTATTTATACCAATTCTTTGTTCTTTTATTCATATGTTTCTTTCTTAAAATAAATCATCTTTCATACTTTATTTTATATCTGAAAATGTGCAAATATTTTCATTAAAATAGATTCAAATATTTATTATTTTTCATTTATTCATATTCGCAAATAAATTTAAATGAATTATTTAAAAAAACCTACAATTTTAAAATAAAAGTATTTTGATATAATAATTGAATAATCAAAACTAAAAAATAGAAAATCTTAGTCAAACACCAAATTATTTTTACTTGTAAAACAAAATATATTGTATTTATTCATTTATTTAAATAAATAGTTTTTTTTAAGGTTTATTTGTAAATATTTTGATAAATACTTTATTTTTAATAAAAAATATTATTTTCGGTATTTTCAAAAGTCTCAAAAATTACATTCAGTAAATATTCCATTTCGAGTATATTAATTAGAATGGATATTTATATAAATAAAATGACAAAAAGAAGAACAAAATTAATGAGGATATTAGTTTTTATTTTTTTGCTAAAATCAATATAAGATGAATCCAACGAAATAATTAAACAATTAAGAACTTAGAAAACAAATACTTTATTTGAAAGTTATTATATTTGTAATTTTACATATCAAAAATAAGAAATATAAGTCTCCTCTTTGGGTTTAGGTTTACAACCTTTACAGCTGTAAAGGTTAAAAAATGTTGAAATTATATGCATTAAAGTTAATATCATTTGTAAAGCTAAAAAAGCAAGAGGCCAACCTTTTATAATATAAAATTATTTATCTGCTTCAGGAATTTAATTAGCATATATTGCTAAAGAAGCTGAGACTTAGTTTCCCATAACTTTGTCACTTGCAAGATCACAATATTAATCAGTAACATTATGTATTTCACTACGATAATCATGAAAAAAGGTATCTATTTATAAGGATTAAAAGTTTAATAATTTAAATATGTCCTAGTTATTTTTGGTTTTTTACCTATTTTAGATTAAAGGCCATTATAACATGCTATTACATTACAAGTTGATTAGTAAGAAGCAAATCCAATTCCCACTATTGTAATTATTAATGTAGTAAATATAAATAAAAGATTTAAGTAGCTAAAGCATTTATTCCATGACTTAGACCAGAAGATAAGCATAAAATTAATAACAATATATAGGAAGCTAATAATTGCTACAGCAGTAAAGGCTTTTGAACATCCATTACTTGACATATACGCAGTTATAACTCCTAAACTAAAAGCGACAGCAATATTTAAGCATAAGAAAAAGAGTGAAATCTTATTCTTACATCCTTATTCTTTAGCCTTTTTTTTAATTTAAATAATTGTTAATTATTTTTGAATAAAATCTCATTTATTAATTTTTACTTTAGCTAGCATTTTAATTTATTTTTTTTTGATAAATATTTCTTAATTTTTTTTTACCTTAATTATTGATTATAAAGTATCTTAGTTCTTTGTGTATTTAAAAATAATTTAAATTTATATATCTATCCTCAAAAGCTAATTGAGCTATATTGGTTATACTAAAGAATTGATCAAAAGCCCTATTTTCTGTTTATTACTTATTTATATATATACAAACTTAACATAGGCGCCAATCAATAATTTTTTCTGCAAGCTTAAAAAAATAATAATAGAGGCTTTCGTTCATTTCTTTCTACAGTAAAATAAACTATTTACTATTAAATTAAAAAAAATAATGGATGGGATTATTAAATAAAGTTCAGTTTTAAATGATCATAAAAAATTGTATTCATCTAAAATAACTCATTCACTGTCTGAGATTAAAGAAATTCTTTATGTAAAATTATAAAATGAGATTATTTTATTATAAGGAAGGATATACGTCATTTTGTATCTTAAAATATTAAACATCGCTGATTTCCTTCTTAAAGTTTCTTGATTACTTAGATCCTTTTTATAAAAAATGTTAAGTAATTTTAATTAACGAGTGGTGGTGGTAAAATGATTACCATACAAATTTTAATTAAGATTTTTGAAAAATCAATATGAATTTTTTTTTTCAATGTAAGTAAAAATAAACAAGCTTTAAATTTTAAAAAGCCTATCAAGCAGTCTTAAAAAATGATTTCAAAAATTTAAATGAAATATTTATACAATTTAAATAAAAGCTTGAAGCATAATCACTATTTCATTTTTAAAAATAAATTAACTATCCTCAAGCTTATATATGAAAAAATAAACTATAATTACAAATTTAGTTTTTTACATAACATGATGATGGTACAATAATATATGTTTAAATTGATTATTCATAATAAAGCTCCATAAAAAAAAGTTAATTAAAAATTTTATTAACTTTACAAATTTTTTAATAGTCTAATAAAATTTCTTAACATTTAGAACAATAACAAAAATGTTCTAATAAATTTATCTGTTCTATAAAATATAACATGAATTATTTTATTTAAAAGACAAGATAATCAATAAATATTTTTTCATTTCTTTAAAAAAATTAAAATTAACAAAAAATTGTATTAATATTAAATTAATAAAGTTGTTAAAATATAGATTTTAAATTTAAATCTTTTATAAAGCAATTTTTTAGATAATAAAGCAAAAAAAAATAATTTCAAGGTTATTTATTAAACTAAATAATTCCTAAAAATTTAAAAAGCTTTTTTGAGAGTAAAATTAAGCTTATTTGTTTCCTTTTTATATTCAAGGAATGTCTATTATAAATAAAACTTTTAATGTATTTTTTATAATCAAATTATTTAAAAAATCAATAAAATTAGTTTCAATTCATATATTAAAAAAATAAGAATAAAAAAAAATAAATAATAAATAGAATAGATTATTTAATTATTTTATTTTTGAAAATAACATAATAAATCTAATTTTGATTACAAATTAAATAATTTTAAATTAATAAATATAAGAAAGCTAAAATTTTAATGGCTAAAAATTTTAAAGCAAATAGTTTCTATTTTAGATGATCTATGTTATATAAAAGAAACAAAGAAAAAATTATTAAAAATTTACACAACAAAATAATTTAAATTATTATTTTAACAAAAAAAATTTTTGAGCACTTAAAAAAAATAAAACAGAAAGATTTTAACTCTAAAGTAAGTATATTTAAAATATGAAAGAAAATGAATCAGTTAATTTAATTAATATAAAAATTCTGTGTCAAAATTTATAAAATATAAATACCAGTGTACAAGATAGATGTATATTTTGTTTATTTAAATTTACAGTTTAAAAAATATACAATCAAACTTTTATTTATATTTAATTAGATTAGAATTCAGTAGCATAATTATGAAAGTAAACTTAACAATTCAGAAGTAAGAGATATAAGACTCCTCTCTTTTTTAAGGTTTGCAGCCTTTGCAAGTGTAAAGATTAAGAAATGTTGCTATAAAATGCATAAGACTTAATAACATTTATATAATTAAAAAACCAATTGGCCAACCTTTAATTATATAAAATTATTTGCTACTATCGTAATTAGTGTTTACATAATATGCTATTTTATAAGATAAACCCTCACCTATAAGTGTATTACTAAATTTATCACAATTTTGATCTTCAAAAGAAGATTTATCATTTGAATGAAAATCATTATAGAAAGAATCTAAATTTTATAAATAAATATAAAATAAATTAAAAAATTAGTGTTTTTATATATCTTTTGTACCTATTTATGAAGCTTCGCCATTATAGCATGCGATAACATCACATGTAGATTAGTAAACAGAATATCCTAGTCCGACAACAGTTACGAGGAATATAGTAAATATCAAGAAAAGATTAAAATAGTTAAAGCATTTAGTCCATGCTTTAGCCCAGAATATAAGCACAATATTTAATACTAAATATAAAAAGCTAATAATTGCTACTGCAGCAAATGCTCTTGAGCACCCATTACTCGACATATATGCAGAGATAACTCCTAGCGAAAAAGCAATAACTATATTTATTATTAATAAAGATAATGACATCTTATTCTTGCACCCTTCTTCTTTAGCCTAATTTTTTATTGATCATAAAATCATTAGCATATATTCTATATAAGATTTAATTTTTACTTTTGCCCACATTTTCTTTATTTTACTTTTAACAAATTACAAATTTTTAATTATTTTTTTTAGTTTTGAAATATAAAATTTTTCCAAACAATATTACAAATCTTTAATGTTATTTTTAAATTCAATTTAGGTTTATTTTTAAAAAAATAATGAATAATTAAATCCCATAGCCACAAAATTGAATATTTAATAAATGAAAGGTTTACAATCAATTATTTATTATCTTTTTAATAGCAATTATTAATCAAATATTTAAATAATTTGGTTAAAGCCTAGTAGATATTAATAAAGAGCAGCGCTGAAATTTGAAAAAAAAAAAATTTTATGATATATTTATGGAAAAACCTTTCTTAAAATATAATAAATGGATACTAAATTTTATTTACAGATAGATACCTTTGAAAGAATAAAAGGAATATTATTTGAAGTTAAATTGTCAAAGATCAAATAAAGATTGAGAAGAAAAATAGTATTTTTCCTTTTAAATTAAAAAAATCAGAGAAATTTTAATTCAGTGGTGGGTAATTATATAAATTTGTTTAAAATAAGTAAGAAATTTGTTTCTATTTTACATTTTTAATTTTTGATTATCCTAAAAATAATAATGTAAAAACGGATGAAGCAGTTATATGCTACAACCAAATAAATTGCATCCTTCAAAATATTTTGTAGAGTTATCAAATTATTTCTGCTATATTATAAATTTAACTATTAACGAAAATTACAATTATTACTTTTATCTTTTAAAAATTGTTTGGATACTAATTGATTGTGTGTGTATGATTTTTTATAGACTAATCAATAAAAAATCAAAAGAATATAATGTTTAGAATTCAAGTAATTAAAAAATATATTTTTTTCAAATTATTATAATAAATATCAAAGTTAATTAGATTCTGATAAGAAAAATTTCATAAAAAGAAAGTAGATTAGATAAAGACTTTTAATTGTAGACATAATTTAAATTTGAGTTAATTTTTCTATTTTTAGAAAATTGTAATTTAATTAACTTAACAAATTATCTCATCTTTTTGAGTAAAAGATTTTCACAATTAATAGCTTTAATTTTTAATATGAAAAATTGTAATTAATTATGAGATTAAAAATATAATAATAGCTACATAACTCAATAATGTGAATATGAAATGTAATTTCAAATAAAAAAGTTATTCAAATTTTAGCACTTTATATTTATATTTTCAAATTAAATTAATTTTTATGAAACAATAAATTTTTTAGGATTCACTAAAATTAACTTAACTTTATGACTTGCAGTATTCTTTAAGTTTTTATTATTAAAAATTATTTCTCAATTTTAATCATTTTTTTGATAACTTAATTATGTTTTCTAACACAAACTATTAGAAATAAATAAATATATTTCTTTTTCACTTGTAGCTTCAAGAAATTACATAATATACCATTTTTTCAGCCCTTAATTAAATTATAAAGTTATAAAAAAGTATGAGAATATTATTGATTTTAAAAAAATGTTAACATATAAATTTTAACAATAGTTTTCAACTATCATATATAAAAGATGGTTATTTCAAGAAGAAAACTTAAATGGTATTTATCACATTTTTCTATAATTATATTGTGCGATCTTTAACTTTTAACTCTTCATTCTTTTATTTTAATTTTTGTAAATTTTTTTTTTCCTTTTTGGAATCATAAAACCTACATCTAATGATTAAATAATTTAAATATAATTCTAAGGAATAAATATTAATAGCTAATTTTTCCTTAATTTTATTTAATCCACTTTATAATTTTTATGTATTTATTTAGATAAAGTATTGCAATATATTTTTAATATCTCAAATAAATATGATTAAAATGTTTTGTACATTTTTTTACAATACTTCTAAGTCTTTCTAGAAAAACTTTTTACTGATCAGTAATAATCATCTGGGTTAAATTTTTAAACATCATTTTTTACAAAATCAGATTTAGTACTTCAGTAATAAATATGCCATAAATTGATGCAAATTTCCATAATGTTAAATAGTACTATCACTATATTAATATAATTAGATTAGAAATCAATTTTTGAATGCTTTAATAATTTCTAATTCTAAAATATTTCAATTTAGTAGCATTTAATAATTTACTGCAATTTATTTCATATTAGTAATTTAATAATTTTATGCTTTAATTCCTTAAATTAATTAAAACACTCCTTTTCAAATCAGACACTCTTTTAAGTTTCTACAAAATAGAAATAAATTTGATACATGCAAAAAAGTAGTTATTAATTATATTTTAATGAGATAAATTATATTTAATGTAGTAGTTAGATTTTAATATTTAATTTACTTGTTTTATTTATCATAAAAAGGTTAGAAAGATATTTTACTTTTAATAAAAATATTATTTTGGGCATTTTTAAAAATCTCAAAATTACATTGAGTAGCTATGCCATTTGGAATATATTAATTAAAGCACATTCTTACATTAATAAAAATAATTAAGTAAATTTTAACAATGGCAAAAAGAAGAGCAAATCAATAAGGAAATTAATTTTTTTTTTTTAAAGATCTATGTAAGTAAGATAAATCCAACTAATAATTAAACTCTTAAAAACATATACTTAATTTGAAATTTATGATATTTATATCTTTTCATATCAAAAGTAAGATATATAAACCTCCTTTTTGGGTTTAGGTTTACAACCTTTGCAGCTATAAAGGTTAGAAAATGTTAAAATTGTATGCATAAAAGTTAATATCATTTAGAAAGTCAAAAATGCAAGAGGCCAACCTTTTAGAATATAAAATTATTTATCTTTTTCAGGAAATTATCCATCTTAGAGTGCAAGATAAACTGATACTTCATTTCCTATTACTCTATTACTTGAAATATCGCAATATCGATTAGTAATATCATGTATTTCGCTATGATAATCATAAAAGAAAGTGTCTATTTATAAAAATTAAAAGTTTAATAATTTAAACATGTTCTAGCTATTTTTGATGTTTTACCTATTTTAGATTAAAGGCCCTTATAACATGCTATTACATCACAAGTTGATTAATAAGCAGCAAACCCAATTGCCACTATTGTGATTACTAATGTGGTAAATATCAAGAAAAGATTTACATAGCTAAAGCATTTATTCCATGACTTAGAATAGAAGATAAGCATACAATTAATAACAATGTATATGAAGCTAACAATTGATACAGCAGTAAAGGCTTTCGAACATCCATTACTTGACATATATGCAGTTATTATTCCTAAACTAAAAGCTATAGCTATATTTAAACATAAGAAAAGAAGTGAAATCTTATTCTTTAATCCTCCTTGTTTTGCCTTTTTTTTTATTTTAAATAATTTTTAATATTTCATTTATTTTATTTTATTTTACTTTATCTAGCATTTTATTTTATTTTTTTAATAAATATTTCCTTTTTTTTTCTTACTTTAATTAATTATAAAATATCTAAATTAGTGTATTTAAAAATAGTTTAAATTTGTGTAATTGAGTTTAAAAACTAATTGAGAGGTAAAATATTAAAAATTGCTTACTCACTTCCTAAAGCGTCTTGATTATTTATAGACTTTTTATTCAAAAAGTTAAGTAATTTAAATTAGCCAATGGTGGTGGTTAAAACTATTACCAAACAAATTAGAATTAATATTATTTAAAAATTAATATAATTTTTTCTTCTTCCAGAGTTATAAAAACTAAACAAAGCTTTCATTTTAAAAAGAATATCTAACAATCTTTATAAACGATTTCAAAAAATTTAAATGAAAAATCTGATTACAATTTAAATATTTAAAAGCTTGAAGCATTATCTCTTTTATATTTTTAAAAATAAGTTAACTATCCTCAAGCTTATCTATGAAAAAATGAACTACTATGATAGATTGTCATAACAAATTTTAGTCAAGTAAAATATGACAAGCTGAAAAACTTGATAGTCTTAACTTATCAATCAAATAAATGAAAGATAGAAATTAATGTAATAAGGTAATAATTTGATTAAATTCCAACAAATTAAACAATGTAAAATTTATATTATCTATATTTTAGTTTATATAATTGATGATGATGGTAGAATATATGTTTAAATTAATATCCATAATAAATTGTGCTTTTAAAAAAAGTTAATAAAAAAATTTTTTGACTTTAAAAATCTATTAATAGTCTTATTAAAATTTCTTAATATTTAAAACAATTAACTCAAAAATGTTCTAAGTGTTTATCTGTTATATAAATATAATGTAAAATTTAATGAATTCTGGCATTTAAATAAAAAGTTTTTCAATAAATATTTTTGCATTTCATCAAATTTAATCATTGCAAAATTTTAAAACAACAAATTTCTATTTTAGATGATTTATATTATATAAAAGAAAGAAATAAAGATAAATTATTAAGATTTAAATAAGTAAAATAATTAAAATTTAAACTTTTATTTTAACAAAAAAAAGTTTTTGAATACTTAAAATGAATAAAACAAAAATATTTTACTCTAAATTAATAAATTAAGAGTATTTAAAATATAAAAAAATATTTAATTACATAATAAATTTTAAAGTTTATTAAATTCTGATAAGAAAAATTTCATAAAAATAAAATAGATTAGATAGAGCCTTTTATCATAGACACAATTTAAATCTGAGTGAGTTTTTCTAATTTTAGAAAATTGCAATTTAATCAAACTAGCAAATTATTTCATCTTTTTGAGCAAGTGGCTATTATTATATTTTTAATCGCAATGCTAAATTTAGATATATTTTTTATTTGAAATTAAATTTCATATGCACATTATTGAATTATGTGGCTATTATTATATTTTTAATCACAAATTAATTACAGGTGTTTCTTATCAAAAATCAAAGCTATTAATTATGAAAATTTTTATAATTCAATAATGTGCATATGAAATTTAATTTCAAATAAAAAATATATCTAAATTTAGCACTTTATATTTATATTTTAAAATTAAATTATAATTTATATTACAATAGAAATTTTAAGTTATTCTAAAATTATCATAACTTTATAAATTGCAGTGTTATTTAGGTTTATATTTATAAAAACTATTTCTCGATTTTAATAATTTTTTTGAAAATTTAATTTTGTTTTCTTATACAAACTATTAAAAATAAATGATTATTTTTTCTTTTCACGTGAAGCTTCAGAAATTTACCGAATATTCCATTTTTACATCCTTAAATTAAATTATAAAGTTATTAAAAGGTATACGAATATTTTTAATTTATAAAAAATGTTAACATAAATTTTAACAATAGTTTTCAATAATGATATAACATATAAAAGATTATTATTTCAAGAACACTTAAAAGATATTTATTAAAATTTTCTATATATATTATATGATCTTTGACTTTTAACTCTTCATTTTCTATTTTAAGTTTTGTAAATGTTTTTTTTATTTCTTATTGGAAGCATTAAAAATATATCTAATGATTAAAAAATTGAAGAACAGTTCTTAAGTAATACAAATTCAAGGCTAGTTTTTCCTTAATTTTATTTAATCTTCTTTATAATTTTTATGTATTTTATGTAAATTAACAATTGCAATATATTTTTATTATTTCAAAATGTTTTGTACATTTTTTTTTAATACTTTTTAAGTCTATTAAGGAAATTTTTTTATTGTTCAGTAGTAATCATCTAGGTTAAATTTTTAAACATCATATTTTACAAAATCAAATTTAGTTATTCAGTAATAATCCATAAATGGAGGGAAATTTCCTTAATGGTAAATAGTACAATCACTATTTTAATAAAGTTAGATTTTGAATTAATTCTTGTATGCTTTCCTCATTTCTAATTCTAAAATATCAATTTAATAGCATTTAATAATTTACTGCAATTTATTTCATATTAGCTATTTAATAATCTTAATGCTTTAGTACCTTATATTAATTAAATAATTTCTTCTCAAATATGACACTCTTTTAAGTTTCTACAAAATAGAAATAAATTTGTTACATGCAAATATTTATTTTTTTTTGTATTTTGACTGGATTTAAGTTTAAATATTAATTATTTGATATGATTAAATTCATTATATATGGCCAAAACAAAAGATAAAAGCTCAATACCATTTTACTCAAATGTTAAAATATTAAATTCAAAGAAATCTTATTGATAATATAGTTTTAAAATAAGTTTTTAACTTAAAAAAAATATTTTATTATGCAGATATTCTTAATTTTATAATATTAATGACTGATAATTTAATAATTATAATAATAAAATTTTATTTATTTTTATAAAATTTTTGAATACTCCTATTTCCAACAGGTTTTTGAAAATAAAATCTAATCAATTTCACAGAATTAAATTAGCCTTTGTTAAAATTATGGAGTGTAAAAATTGCTCTTTTTTTACTTCAGAGATATTTTATTAAAATCTAGCAAGCTATTATTTTGATAAAATTCAGGTTAATTTAAATATTTCATTAAATTAAAAAAAATAGTAAAAATGATAAACTGTTAAAAAATCAGCATTGATTAAGATTTGAATGCAAATGATGAGTAAAACTATTTCAAATAAATATAATTAGAACAGTTAGTGAAGTCAAATTATTTATCGATTAAATTACTTTAGTAGTTATATTTGCTGTCAAATAAAACAGATTTCTAGCTTTAGCAGATATTCTTATTACATGGAAACTAGTATGGCTATTTCTTTCAGATTGGCGAAATTTTGTTTATAATTTAACAGGGCTAAAAACAAAACTAAGAAAAATTCTTGGAATTCTAATATAATAATGAGAGACTAGTTACATTTTTAACAAACCATGAATGCTATGTATTGAAATACAACGAATTTAAATTTGATTTGTAAGACTAATAGGATATTTTTTAGATATATTATGTATCTGAAATAATTTTACAAGATTTTGGTAAATTATTCAAATATTGATATTTATTTTAAAATTTAAATATTAAAAATAGATCAATTCAAGAAAGTTTTAGTAAATTATGTAAGAATTTATTATTATTATTCTAATAATTATCATCAAAAATAAATTAAACAAATTTAAGCAAAATATATTTTTTATCATCAAATAAATGTATTAATTAGTACTATCATTGTAGATTAATTTAACAGATAGACTGATTTATTTCATATATAGATATTACCTAAGTGTAGAAAGATTCGACATTATCAAAGATAAATAAATTGTTTTTTATAAATTTGTTATCACAATAATTATGATTAACGACAATAAAAAGAATTTAATTAAAACATGCACAATTACTATTAGATAATTTTGATATTTTATAATAGACTGTTATTAATTAAAATAATAAGATGGTTTATAAATCTTTAATGCAATTAATATTTTTTCTATTAACATTATTAATAAGTGAAGAGAAGAATTTTAAAAGTTTAATAAATTTCAATTTTAAATTTAATATTTTAATTTTTAAGATTTAATAATTGTTAATACCATAAATAGAAGTTTTTTTCTTAAAGTAATAAGAGTTAGATCGTGAAGAAATAGATTGGAATAATTTATTTGAATAATCAGAATGCAATTCAATTAATTAGAATATAAAATCAGCATTTTTTAGTTAAAATTACAATTTTATGAAATACTCCTAATTAAATATAGCACTCAGGTATTTAATTTAATATTTTTAAAGTTCATTAAAAAAATATAAATTTTTAAATAGATTTTGTTAAATAGAGATGGAAGGAGCAAAGATAATTTCCAATAGTTTGATAGCTTTGAACAATATAAAACCTATACTACAACTTTAGTTAAATTTATAGTAATCTGTTATTTAATTATTTTTACATTAGATTAAATCAGAAATTTAATTAAAAATGAATTTAATTTTTATAATTTAATGAGATGGTTTATCAAATAATAAACATTTAAATAAGTTATTACAAATTATTTTAAAAGTTCTAACACTTTAGCAGATGAAGGAGTAAATAGCTTAAGCAAAGCATTTTTATAGCTTAAATAATTATAAAGCTTGAGTTTGATTTTGATGTAATTTTATATTTTAAACTTGAAGTATTAAGAAATTTTTTATCAGGATTAATTTAATTGGAGATAGTGGTTTAAGGCATCTTGCATGTAATTTAGCTAATCTATAAAACTTGGAAACATTAAAGCTTAATCTGCAGTATAAGAAGAGATGAAAATTCATTTTAAAAACTTATTTATAAAAAATAATTAGAAACAATAAATTTGGAGATTCAGGAGTTAATTGCATAACAAAATGTTTGAAAAATTTATCAATGCTAAAAGATTTAGAACTTGATTTGTAGTAAAATTAAATTTATTTAAAAAAATGTATTTTATTTATTATGAATTATTTGGTCAGCCATAATGAGACTTAGAAGTTTGGTGAAATAATAGGAATGGAAATTGTAAACTTAATTGGCTTGAATCATTTGAGTATTTCATTCAATAAGTATGTTTAATAATATCTAAAAATTTCCCTTAACTACTTTCATATTATAAAAGAGCTGATTAAAACAACACTGTAACCTTAATTGAAGGAATTTTAAAGTTGAATAATCTAAATAGTCTAAAATTATAGCTGGAGTAAAGATTTAAAATAAAAAAAGTTATCTATTTTATTATTAAAAATTTTAATTTACAATTTTGATAATTATGGCAAAAAAATTTTAGGATAATACAAATTATTTTATAATTTAGAAATTGCTTGATAGAATAGAAGTGGATATAGTAATTATAACTAAAATCAGCTGAAAGCTTTTAAAACATAATTTAAATACAACTAAATTTGCAGTATATTTTTAATTATTTAAATTACCAATAAAATCATTTAATTTTATAGATATAATTAGATAGGAACAACAGAATTTTGCAATTTATTTTATTGCTTTATGTAATTTCCAAAGCTCTAATCAATATATCTCAATTTAACGTAAAATTAATTTTATTAAATTGATATTAATTTGATTGATTAATTTTTTTATCTTTAAAGGGCCAACACTTTAATTGATGGAGAGTTTCCTGAAGAATATTAAGCAATGCATAATAAATTTAATAATTTGGTTTATCTTTACATAAACCTGTGGTATGAAATAGAAGTTATATAAGTATCTCATAATTATAATTTTTAAAATGAAAAAGTTGGTGTTAAGTTGGATTGAAAGGATCAAAATTTATAGGAAAATTAATACAGAACTCACCGTTTCTTGAAGATTTAACTTTGGCTTTTTAGTAAGTATTTAAAATTAAATTAAGTTAACTTTATTAAATATAAAAAGAGATAATTAAGTTGGTGACAATGGATTGAAAATTTTATCATAAAGTGTTTCCTTTTTATCGAATCTTAAGCGCCTAAAATTTGATTTATGGGGGTAAAAAATTAAATAAGTTATTTAGTTAGTTAAACATAAATTTATAAAATTAAATAGAAGTAAAAATTAAATCAGTGACTCTGGTTTAGAATATCTATCAGAAAATATTTTAAAAAACACACAAATAATTAATTTATCTCTCATACTAGTGTAAATTATTAATTTGTAACAAAAAATATTTATAAAATTTATTCTAAATCAAATTAAATAATTAAGCTATGGAATATTCACAATAAAGGGGCTTTAAATTCTTTAAAAAAATTTAAGATAATGTTAAAAGCTTAACTAACTAGAAGTTGCAACCTAGTAAACATTTTTAAATGCATTTTTATTTTTATTACACCAATAAAACGAATAAAATATACTAAACGAAAAAGCTATGAAATAAATATAATTATCAAATAAATACTTTATCAAACAATCATAGTTTTTTGATACTTTCAAGAATAAAAAAATATAAAATAGAATTGTTAAAGAAATAAAAATTATTATTATAAATATTTATTGGATAACTAATTTTCCTATTGAAAATCTAATAGCATTTATGATTAATATATATTCGATTGATTGATTAAAGATAATATTTCTTGAAAAATTATTTTTTAAAAAGATTCTAATTAGCAGCTAATATTTGAATATCAATATTAATTAATTGATTTAAAATCTTAAATATAATTCACTGAAACATTTAATTTATTTTATGGTTTTGATTTTTTGATTTTTTAAATTTATACTTTCAAATAGCTGTTAATAAATCTTTCAAAACTCTCTTTATTTTAGAGTTGATCTTATTTTTTTATATTCTTAAAGTGATCTTTTTCATTTAATATTTTATTCTCAAATTTAAATAAAAATTGAATTTCTTTTAATATTTAAATATTATAAATTAGCACTGTAAGTGTTTCCTAGAAAGAAGAAGATAAATTTGGAAACTGGATTAAAAAATTTAAAAGACTTTGTATTTATAATAATTTTTTATTGTATTGAAGGATATAATAACTCCAATAGATATTGTGATTATTTATTTATTTAAATTCAGTTGCTTTAACATAATAACTTACATTTTATATAAAAAAATTTTGATTTTATTAAATAAAAGTTAAATACAGAATTGTTTCTTTTTTTAGTAATTCAGGAATGGTTGGTTTATTATTTTATTTTACATAGTTAATATTGCAGCTTATGTTTTAATTTTGTATTAGCATCATATTTCATAAGGAATTGCACTCATAAAAATCAAAATTTATAAAAATTGAACGAAATTTCTAAATTTGAACAACAGAATTAAATTAATATAAATAAAAGTAATTTAATTCATTCAAAAACTAAAAATAACTTAAAAAATAAATTTCTATAAAATTTTCGACTTCTTGAAGGTAAATTAGAGGTGATTTTAATATCTATTAAAATAGAACAATTGGAAATATATTTATTTATACATCAAAATTATAGAAATTATATTTATTTATTTGCTATTTTTATCAAAAGGAGTTGTGTGTATTATTTGGTTTAATAATTTTAGTTATATTATTTAAGTAAATGAATTTTTTATCTATATTTTTGTTTGCTTGTTTGCTTGATTGCTTGTTTGTTTATCTGTTTGTCTGTAAACAAAATATTGTTCAATATTTCTTAAATAATTGATTATAATTTAATTTATTTTTTTTAATATGTTACTCAGCCAAAGTAAGTAAATACACCTTACTTATTTTTATAATGTTTATATTTACTATTTATTTGATTATGTTTTTTATTGTTAATCTTAAGTTTAAAAGATTAATAAGGATGTCATTTTATTTTATGTGAGCTATGGTTATTCAGTTTCAATTATTGTTATTAAAATTTGTGTGCTTATTTTTCTTATTTTGTGAGTTACTTTAAATTAGATTTTATATTTAATGTTTTTAATTTTAATCAAAAAAGATGTATTTTATTTGATTTGAACTCTAATTATATTAACTTTTTTGTTTAAGCTTTCTGCAAATTCATCAATTTGAGGTTATTCTGTGATATTATTGTATTTAATTTACAGGAGGGTTTTAGTTAAGTTAGTAAGGCTAATGTAATGGGATAAATGGTTGCTGGAACTAAGATTAAATTTGAATAGGATTTTATGGATTCATTTGAATCATATTATTTTATTGATGTAAATTTGGCTAAGGTAGCATTTATTGTTGCTATTATTATGCTAGCTAAATTCCTCCAGATTACAATAAATTTTACTATTAAGTATTAGTGGTGTATTAGTTTAGAGAGGAAGGAGCATGTTAAAAATTTAGTTGAGTTTACTGTGCTTATTATTAAGGAGCTATATTTAAATTGTTTATCTTTTGCTAATTACTAAGTGGTTAAGTTTAAATATAAGGCTTTTACTAATTACCTGTTTATAATTAGGTATTTAGATGATTATTTATTTATTATGATTGTGTGATAGCTTGTTTTGATACGGTTCCCAAGTTATTTAGTTGAGATGAAGTGACATTAGGAGTTGAAAGTGGGGCAACATTCAAATTTGCTATAGGTGGTGTAAGTGATATAGTTGAAGTTTAAATTTAAGGTTTTTGAGTAGTTTAGGCTGTTGATATTGGTGGATTGTTAACTTAACTTTAAGAAGCCAAATTGTTTGTAGGAAATCCTTAACTGATATGAGAAAATTAGCTCTAAAAATGAGATTGTTAATGACTCTGGTTATGAGAATCGAAATTGATTGACTGCATCACTTACTAAGATTTAGGCTTTAATAAATCTCTCCTGATTTAAATTAAATCTTCCTTCGATAAATCAGGTGATTAATTGCGATATGATAACATTTAATGTTAAGTATTCTTTTCATATTCCAGTTTTCTCTATAAATCGGTCTTTTTAGACACAAATATGTCTTACAAGCTACGATTATTATCTATTAAATATTTATGTTTTATTTCTTAAATTAAATTTGAAAAATGCTTTAATTTATAATAGACAGAAAATTCAAAAATGATATTTTTTATAAACACATTAAAATTTTTAATTTCAAATTTAAAAAAATTTTGTTTCAGTAAAAAATTTAAATTAATAAAAATAAAAAGTGCCAGATATAAAATCAACTGACTTTTATTTATTTATTTTTCAAATTTAAATTTAATCTTTAAATTTTTAGATTAAAATAATTGTGAGTTCATAAAATATTTATTCAAATTTATTATTTTGCCTAAAAGCATTTTAAAATTTTTTATTTACTGAGAATTAAAATTTATTTTTTTATTTAAAATATAATTTTAGATTTTCCTATCAGATAGTTTTAATTGAAATAGTTTTTTACTTTAATTTCATAAATTAATAATTGTTGAGTTATTTAAGATGTAGAAAAAACTTATTTTTTAAATTTAATAAAATGTAAAAACTCTTACTTTGTGGGTTTGTTTAGTTATCAGGTTGATCTGCAACATTTTTAAATTACTTCTAAATAAGGGATTCTAGCTTATTTTCTTCTACTCCATTTGCATTGTTAACTTTTTTGTTAGAGTTATTTCTTTGGTTTTCTTTATTTTCTTGCTCAATTTCGTCCTTTTCCCAAAAAATATCGAACTTTACTGGCTTTTTATATTGAACAAAATTTGGTTGAAGCGTGTTTTATTATTGAGCAGGTAGGTAAAGTTAGGGACTAGGCTCAAATTGCCTTGGTTATTTTACTTCTCTGTTGTATTATGTGAGGTAGTCCTCATCAGCAGAAAGCTCAGTCTAAGTGCAGGTTTTCTAACCTATATCCCATTTTCTTCTTTGTGAAGAACTTTTCTTAGCAAAATTTCCTGCAAATGAATTGCTGTTATTATTATTCTTAAAGATTTATTCTGTTTAACGTTCTATTTAGCTTTAGTCTGCAGTTCCTTACTAACCTGCAGGAGTTAGTGTCTCGTCACCATTTTTTTCATAAAAAGGAATTTACAATGAGTGAGTTTTATTGCTTGTTTGATATACTGTTTATTGCTGCTAAGAGTTCATGCTACCATTTAAATTATTGATATTAGTTGAGTTAACATTGTTTTAATTATTTTGTTCTTCTTCGTTTGTTTTTTGTATATTATTGTTTATGATTATAGGTGGATGGACTTGGGGAATAAAGGCTGCGCTCTGAGTTGGATTAGCGGCAGACATAACTAAAGGAGAATTCAAATGATTAAATGAAAACAAGGGATTTGCTGAGGCTCCTAAAAGGGACAAAGGTAAAAATGGCTATTGCAAAAGCATGCTTGCTGAACTTCTTTACTGATTCATAAGCTACTACTATTACTAAAAGTAATTTTACTATGAGAGTAGCTATTACTCTTACATAAATAATTAGAATTCTAATGTTTATTATTAGAGCTATTGTTAATACTAAATAATTTGTTTTTGTTATTGCTATACTAAGTCGTTTTGCCTTTCTACTTGCTATAAATAATATTTTTCAACTTTTTTCTTTGAAGAAGACTGCTGCTATCCGTTTTTTTACTATGAAGGACTTCTTTGCTATTTTTAGGCACTTTCAAAGTTTGTATTTGCATTATTTTGAGCATTCACTCCTCTAGATGTTTATGGGATATTTTTTTCTGGTGTTTTTTATCTAACTTATCTTTATGATTATTGCTATGCAGGGGGAGACTTAATTTATTATCCGTTTATTTACCCAACTAGTTATTAAGCTTTGAATTTATCATTCTTTGAGTTTTTGCTTGATAATGGTGCTTGCTTTTTTTAACTTGAATCAGGTGATAAATAATTAAGTCTATAATGCTAATTTTAATTTTATGAGTGTTAGCCATTACTGTAGACATTATTGTATCCCTCTTATTTTTTATTCTTATCAGCTGAAGATCTTAAATTAGGGGAAAGAAAATAAGAGCTTTCATGCTTGAGTGGAGTCTTTGGCTTTATGTTTGAACCTAACAATATCAGCTTTTAGTTTATGGAGTAAGCATCGCTTTCATCTACATTTTCCATCTCATTATCATAACTATCGTTCAACTTATTGCGAATTTAATTTCCTTAGTTATTGATTTCACTTTATAAATTTCTTGCGCAATGGCGTTGGTATTCTTCCTATTCATCAATGCCATTCATATGTACATTGTTAAATTCAGCATGTTAATTGTGAGGTTCGTTGAGAGAATCAAGTATTTTCTCCTTAATGCTTATATTTTCTGCAATATCTTCTTCATCAAGTCTGTCCAAGCTAGACTCTAAAATCTTAGAAATGGTTTCACCGTTATTTGCTTAATTAAAAAATGCTTGCTTTGAGTGGATTTATAAAGACTTGGCACCTATTATAATTTAAATTTAAAATCTATCAGCTATATTAAAAAAGAAAAATATTCGTATTTAAAAATTTCTTAATTGGGAGAGAGATCAATTAATTAATTAATCAATCAATCAATCAAACAACTTTATTTGAAGCTTGATAAATAAAAATAAATTTTTGAAATAAACCACACTAGAAATAATAATTGCAAAAGATATTTTAAATCCACCTTTTTATAGTTATAGATAAAGCAGAAGATGATTTAATTATAATTAGGAAAAATAAAGTAAATAGATGATAAAATAAATAAGAGAGTTTTTCATTTTCTGCGAATCGATTAATTTTTCAAAATATCTTTTTTAAAAAATAACAATTTTGAGAGTGTTGGAGTGTGTATTTAATTATTGATTCATATACGTTGCGAGTATTTTATTTTAATTTTTTGTTTGAATTTAGATTAATACTTTTTGATTTAAAGAATGAGGTTCTGGTTGGTTGAATAAAATTTTTGATTTGATTGCTTTATTGCTTGTTTTCTAGCTTATCTATTTAATTTTATGTGGATTTATTTATATTAAAATATAAAGGTATATCTAATTATCTATCTTTCTATCTTTTTATCTTAGTTTGAAAAATCAATGCTTCACAATGAATCAGCACTGATTGAATATAAGTATTATACTTTATCTAAATATATTTGTATGTATGTATTTATTTAATAATTATTCAATCAACCAATGAAGGTTTGTGAATTAAATAACAAATAAAAGAAGACTTTTGTTTAAATTACTTTAGTTACTTTTCTTATTTTGAAAACTAGGACTCTTGTAAGGAGTGCTTATTATTGTAAGGTTGCTTTAAGATTTAAATTAACGCTATGTAGTGGGTCTCGTACCAACGTCAATTGAGCGGGTAGTTATCTTTTAGTAAAAATATCATGTTCTAAATGAATTTAAAATAATTAAAGTTACATTTGCCTTGTCAAATGTATTGTTATTTGATGGTATTTTCGTATTATGCAAATTCATTAACTCACTGTGACAGTGTGAAAGCTTTTAAAAAATAACTGAGCTGGCTAAATGCTTTGCTTCAAGGGATTTAATTTTTGATTCTACTTCTGATGCATAATCCAAATTCCTTTTAACATTATTAAATATTTACTAGCTTGCTTGAGTAAATGTTGATTCAAAAGTTTCATCAAAAGCTGGTTCGAAAATACTTTACTAATCAAAATGAACAAATTACTTGTTATCATCTGCTGCTACTACGCTTTCTGAAAGTCCTGAACCTGCTTTCTTCAAATATTCGTTTACTTAATCATCGAATTTATTTTTTCCTTTTTTCTGCTAAGGTGTTGACCCTGCAAATTCATTCTTTCTCTATATTATAAAGTTTCATTGTTTATATCGCTTATCGCTTTTTGTTTTATTTGAAATTTGAAGTGCTTCATACCTTAATTAATTAAACTGCACTTCAAATTTCAATCATCAATCAATGCTAAATGGACTATTTTTCGTTTCAAATAGCTATGAATCTATAAATTTATACCTTCATATAATCGGTTTCATATCCTCTTTGATCCTGAAAATACTTCGTATTGCGGAATTTCCTTAGAGAATGTCCGGAAGTATTATGATTATGATTTGATACCAAACTTTTCATTCTCTTTCTTAATATCGCTATAGTATTTGTTTGTCTTATTATTTATATAAATATATATATATTTTTTTTACTTTCTTTCTTTCCTTCTAAATTAATTGAATTTCCTTTAAATAAATAAATAGCTTCTTATTAAAGAATCAATTAATTAATAAGTGATTAATCAATTGATTGTATGATTGATTAATTTACTTGATTCAGATTAATCAAATTTTAATTCGTAATTAAATTAAAGGTAGGTCTTATGCTAAACGTTGATAGATAGATAGATATACACAGTAAAGATTTGTTTTTTGCACTTAACCAAATAAGCGACCAATCAGTCAGCAGTCAATCAATCAATTAAAAACCTTTGCTCTCAATTAATTAGAAATTGTTTTTTTATTGATCTCAAAAATCAATTGATTATTCTTTTAGTTTGAATTAATGGCGAATACTGTTGTAATCGAAAGTTAAATTAAATGGTAATAATAAAAATTAGATTTTTTATATTTTGACTTTGTGTAAATTATATAATGATTAGCTTTATTAAATTTGTATTTAGAGTTTTTGATTGTTTTTAGCAATTTATAAGCAAATTCAATCATTTGATAGAAAGGTTTAATTGAAAATTTATCCATCTGTATAGATTAATATTTTAAATAAGATTAATTGCAAACAAAATTTTTTATTTTTATTAATACAATTTTTAATTAGAATACTTTATTGATAGTGTTAATGGATATCCTTATTTCAAAAATAATCTATTTGACAGTCTTATTTATTAATTCATTAACTTAAATTCATAAAATCTACTTCAAAATTTCTTATACAGTGCAAGAAATTTAAGAAAATAAATTATATTATATTGGTATTATACTAAGTTAAAAGGAAATCAAATAATAGTACTTATATATAATTGCTTAGTTATAGATATTTTTTTACATACAAATAAATTAATTTGTTTTGATAATACTATCATTTTGGTATAGTTCTTTAGAGTTTAATTTTGGATAAGTAGTAGCCTTAATTCTTTAGTATCGCTACAACTTATTTTGTAAATGTATAAAATCTACTACTAGATAATACATGATATTTAATTTTAGCTCTATCAATCTTAAACCCATAAATTATATCAAGCAAGTTAGCTTCTTTAGATATAATTTATGTTATAATATAAAAAGAAGAATTGATAAAGAGTGTAAATAAGTATTGTTTTTTCATATAGGCAAACATAAGGCAGTAATAACTTTATTGCATAAGTTATAATTTTAAGCGAGGTAATTAAATTTTAAATAAATATTTTAAGAAAACTTTGTAAAAATTGAAGATATTGCTTTTTTAGATTTTGATCAAGTAGAAATTTTAGTTAAATAAATTTTAACTCATTCAAAAAGAATTAATAACCACAATTGCTATCTAAAATTTATTTTTGATTAATCAAGATTTATTTATATTATTTACTACTATCAATTTCAAAATAATAATTTATTTATTCATTCTTTTATTTGATTTGATTTTATTTAAAAAGCAGCAGTATTAGAAATAAACAATAAAAAATTAACTAAAAAGATTATTTTTATTAACTTTATCAAATTCTATCTTTAAAAAGTTAAAGCATCCATAACAAAAAATTATTTAATTTTGAATATTTAAATGTTTTTTATCGTTTGAAGAAAATGACTGTTTTAACTTGATTTTACTAACTAATTAATCCAAAAATAACTATTTGACCATTAATATTATTTTAAACAATAAATTTACATTATTTATTCATGTAAGCTTAAATTTATTCATTAATATATTAATAAATTTTGGTACTTATCTTTCATCTTATGTATCAAATTTATTTTGTTTTTAAACTTAATTTGTGCTAAAATTAAATAGTTATTATTTTGTAATTATATGATATTTTATTGTTTATTTTTCAACAAATAATTTAATATTTATTCAAATATCTTTTAATATTTTTAAATTATGTTCTATTTTATAATTTCATAAATATATTTTAAATTAAATTGAAAACATACCCAAAATCATTCTATTTTTTTAAATTAATAAAACAATTATTTAAATTCTAAATAATTTATTTAATAATTGGTTTTTACTGTTTAAAAATTTTTTTGTGAAGTTTTTGATAAAATAAATATAATTAAATCTGTAAATGATAATATAATTCTAATGACCTATTTTTAATAACGAAATCACATATTATTAAAACAATTAAGAATTTTTTATATCACCTATTATGTTATCATATTTTCTGAATTAAAATACTCATTTTTTTTTTGGCCTTAAAAACCCTCAAATTTTCAATTAAAGCTTGAATGAATGTTGAAGAATGAATATTTATTTATAAGTTTCTAAAATAAAAATTATATAAATTAATTTGTTTTATATTTTTATTTAGACACGAAAATAACGTTATTACACTATGATAAAAATTTTATGCTCTAGAAAATTTAAGGAATGCTAAGAGAAAATTCTTTGGTACTACTAAAATTATTCGCTCGTCACAAGAGGCCATAAAATTTTTAAAAATGAGTCAATAAATTTCTTAATAAAATTAAATAGAATTAGTTTTGAGGTTATTATAATTTTTTAAAAGAATTTATGTTTAAATTTCTTGTTTATTTGAAATAAAATAAAAAGGAGATAGTTAAAGTATTAATTACTACTGATTTATTATAATTCGTGGCAAGCTGTATTTATAAAATAGGGATATTTTAAGATAAAAAAAGCAAAGATAGGTGATAAATGGATAAAGTTAAGCATTTTTCAATCTTCCACTTTAATGATGTTTATGAAATCGAAGCAAGCACAGTAGAGCCAGTTGGTGGAGCTGCCCGTTTCGTCACTGTTTGCAAGTAATTCAAAAAGGAAAAAGGAGACAAAGGATTAGTTTTATTTAGTGGAGATTTGTTCAGTCCTTCCACATTATCTGTTCTTTATAAAGGAGAACAAATGATAGAACCTATAAATGCTTGTAGCATAGATGTCGCTTGTGTAGGCAATCATGAATTTGATTTCAATCTTGAAACTATTTAAAATAGATTTAAGAGGTGTAATTTTCCTTGGTTGTGCAGCAATATTTTCAATATTAGAACTAGTGGTATTTTAGCGGATAATCATGCTTATTACATAGAAGAAAGAGCAGGAGTGAGAATAGGTATTATGGGATTGGCTGAGAGCGATTGGTTAAATACAATTACTGAAATTGATATGAGCATAGTAAGATATGAAGACTTTGTAAAATGCGCTAAGCAGCTTATTGAAGTCTTAAAGAAAGAACACGATTGTGAAATGATCATAGCATTAACTCATATGCGTGTTCCTAATGATAAATTATTAGCAAAAGAAGTACCTGAAATAGATCTTATTTTAGGAGGCCATGATCATATTGTGATAGATGAGCTTGTAAATGAGTCACTCTTTATCAAAAGTGGAACAGATTTCAAAGATTATAGTATTTTAGACATAGAAGTAGGTGATTTTTCATCAATTCCATAGGCTTAGCGTGAATAATTAATGAAAGAAAAAGTCTATATAATTAAGAATAAGTACAAAATTCATTTAAAATTCCACAATGTAACAAAGGATATTCAAGAAGATGAGCAGATTAAGAAGCATGTTGACTTTTATATTGCTAAGTCCAGGGATGAAATGTAAAAAGTTATAGGATATTCTTTTGAACCTTTGGACACTCGTTTTAGTGTTTTACGTACAGAAGAAACCAATTTTGGAAATTTTTATGCTGATGTTATAAGAAAAGAAGTGCAAGCAGATGTTACAATTGTTAACTCAGGAACTATTCGTTCTGATTGTATTTTCCCTGAAGGCGAAATCAACTATGCTCTTCTCAACAAAGCATTACCTTTTCCAGATATAATAGTAGTCTAAGAGTTGACAGGTGCCCATATTTTGCAAGCATTAGAAAATGGAGTTTCTAAGTGGCCAAATTTTGATGGTAGATTTCCCCTTATTTCAGGAATTAGATTTGCCTTTGATGGAAGAAAGCCGCCTGGTGAAAGAGTATTAAAAGATGAAGTTTATATCGGAGATGATCTCATAGATCTTAATAAAAAGTATTCTGCAGCTACTAAATAATTTGTTTCTCTTGGAAAAGATGGTTATGATATGTTTTAAGGACGCCCATACATTTTAGCTTTTGAAAATGGTTTACCCCATCTTTAGATTATGATTTCTTTCTTTAAAAGTTTAGAAACAAAAGATAATCTCAAATAAAATAGCAACTTAGCTTCTAAATTTACTGAAATTTAAAAGATTGCATTCAATATGGATGATCAAGAAGAATTACCACCAGTCATGCAACCTTAAGTAATTAAAAGACGTAGCAGCATTATTTCACAAAATACTCCTTCATTAAATAATATCAAAGTAATGAGATCTCTCAAAAGAAAACAATCTAGAATTGAAAAAGTTGATAATAGTGGGCTTGTTTCCGGAATTAAAGTTCATGATGATTAGGCTTTCATTGTTATTGCTCCTAAATGTGATGGAAGAATTAGAATTATTAAATGAAAAAACTATAATATTAATAATTTTACCAATTTTATTTAAATTTATAATATTTAATTGCCTATCAAAATTCTAAATTTTAATCTGTCTACTATGTATGTATACATAAAAAAATAAAAAATGTGTATATTAAAGGAAAAATAAATCTATTTGATTTGGATTATATTTTGTTTAAGTTAGTGACAGAAAGTTAAAAAATTGTATTAAATTCATTAAATTATTTGTTTAATTCAGATTAAAATAAACAGATTTAAAAAAAGTGTTTTATTTAAAAAGGTCTTAAATTAAATAACAATCATATTAACAATTTTTCTTATTTTATTTACATAAAAAATTTTAATTTTCTATTTAAATTCTATTTCTCTATATATATATTTTTATTGAAAACATAAAAAATTTGCATATTTAAAAAAGAATAAATATATATGTTCAATTGGGATTTTTTTCATTGGTCTTATCCTGATTTAAATTAAAAATAAAAGTATTTTATTTTTAATTTTTTCATCTTTTTATACAGATAATTTAAAAAATGACATATCAACTCTTTATCTCTTACGCGGTTAAATTCTGATTTAAATAAAATAAAAGAGTTTAAATCAATTTTATAAGATTTTTGTTTAAAATTGACTAATTTATATTTTTGAATAATGTTAAGTTACATATTATTTCTTAATAATTTTATTTCGCTTGTTGGTTTAATTTTGATTTAAGATATAATAGATATAATTTAAGTGTTTTATTTTTAATTTAATAATTTTAATTTTCAGAAAATTCTGAAATTATTAATGGTAAAACTTTCTTGGCTTTATATATGATTGATAAAATATACTGCTGTACTTTCTCAGAGATAAAATACTTTTAAATAATTTTTTTGAAAACAAATATAATTCAAATAGATCTCACTGTTTAAAGAATATTTTTGGATATTTGTAAATTGTTCAAAGATTATAATTTATTATTAACTTCAAACAATTTAAAAAGTAAAGATATAATATCAAATCTTCAAAATAAATAATTATCAAAAAATACGTAAAAAAATAATGAAAAATCTATAAATTAAAAAGTAAGATAGTAATCTTGATGTAGCAATAGCTCCTTGGATTCCTTTAAACAAAAAGATTATCGCTTAACTAAAAAATGAATTAAATACTGAATATTACTCCTATTAAAAACTTAGCCTAAATTTAGAAGGAAACAATTTTATTAATTTGTAATAGATATATATTGATTTGTTTAATTTCATAACTTATTTCGTAAATCTTGAATAGCTTGATCTAATTTTTGGCTATTGTAATTAAATTGATCAAGATTCTTTGAAGATACTACTTTAATGTATTTCTACATTTGCTAAATTGAAAAAACTTTGCATTCATTTTGATTTTTAAGTAGTAAACATTGATTAATTTTAATTGAAGGAATTTAATAACTTTAATTAAATTTCCCATAAAACTCCTAAAATAAGTGAATTTTCGCTTGTAATTGATAAAGATAATAAATTTTAGATTTGGAAAAATATCAGCATAATAAAGTTGTTTACTTTTAATCAAACATAAATTAAAAATTTGAGGTTGGAAATAAAATTAAATAGTTTGGATAATAATCAATTTCTAGGTATCATAGATGAATTGGACTAGTTAAAAAATTTAGAGTAAATTTACTTTTCTCTTAAAGAAAACTAAGAGGCTCTAGATATCTTCTTACTAATAAAGAAGCTATTTTAAAAAAATTTAAACTATTTGACATTAATATTTGAAAAAATTGAGTAAATTGAGATTTAAAGTAATATCTTTGAACCTAATGACAAAATAAAATAATTTACTAAAGATATTAGCTTAACTTTTGTAGAAGTAAGTAACATTAGTGCCATTATAAAATAAATACTGACCAATTTAGATTACTTTGTTAATTTAGATAAATTTAATCTTTAAGTTGATAAATGTAACAGCTTGAATAATTTAGAAATGCCAATAAGCTGTTGCTTAAATGAATCATCTACACTAAAAACATTTAGTATAGACTTATAAAACACACATATATCATAGTCTCTTCTTGAATATGTAAATGATATCTTATTGAAAGTTTTTATTTAGACATAAAATATAGTCTTACATCAAGAATAATATAAAATCTAGATATAAGGATAAGATTAAAAACTAAAGTCATTTAAGTTTAATTACGATTGCTTCAAAAATGAGCAATTTTAATACTAAATTTAGTAATCTAAAAATATGTTTAATAAATATTAATTAAATCTCAAGAAGCTGAAATTGGAAGTGTTGACTGATAATTAATATACTTTTGTTGGAAATGGGAGTATCATAGAAGAACTTGAAATAAAATAGTAACCTAGTTAATAAAATTTAGATAATCTTGTAACACTTTTAAATTTAATTGATAATAATTAACTAAAATCGCTAACTCTTTCATTCTATCCCCTATTTAGTCTTCAATAATTTGATACAGACTAATTACAATTAACTCTAATGAAGCAAAAAGGATTAAATTATGTTGATTATGATTTTATGAATATCAAATTGAATTTAGGCTACCTATTTCTTGCTTTTTCTGATAGAACTGTAAACTAAATTTAATCCTCTAGTTTAAAATTAATGATAGAAGATGAATTTCAAGAAGATATATTAATCTAATATCTATAAATTTAATCAATAAATAAAGATGAATTTGAAAGTGTTGAATTAGTAATAGATACTAGTTTGAACAGCTTTTGTTTATCCACAAAATATAAAAATATTAAATAAGGTTATCTTTAATTAACTTACAAGTTGTAAATAGTCAGCATATTCATGAGTTTTATAGAATAACTGCGCAACTTTTAAAATAATTTTGATTTAGATATAAAAATATTAGAATCAGATTATAAAATACATTTGAAAATGAAAGGAGATTAACTAAAAAATATAAATAGTCTATAATTTGTTAATCTAAAAGAGGAATCATAAAATAGGATACCATTTGAATAATTAAATTTAAATCAGGCTAATAAAATTGAATTAAATCAATATTTTAACATTAATAATTTACACGGATTAAATCGAATTTAAGTATGCTCCTTAACAATTGATTAATGTAATAATTTTTCCTAAGATGTATTTTTAAACAAATTTTATGGTGTGAGGGAATTGTTTTTATATAATGTTTATGCTGATTAGCATTTTATCAAAAAAATATTGCTACAAGAAAACTTAATCAATTTTAAGTTTATTATCAGTTAGAGAGCTTGTAAGAAATATATAAATGTTAAGTAATTAGAAGATTCTATAAAAAACTTAAATTTTAAAAAATAACAAGTAAGTTAACTAAGATTTTTATAAATTTAATTAAATGAAAAAAGAGTAACTCCAAACAAAATAAAAAAGATTAAAAGGCTAATAATTATTACTTGATTAAAATTATTAAAATACTTTTAGATGTTTGTGTATGAATTTATATATATTTTAGTTAATTTTTATTTTTATAATTTGAAAAATATTTTTAAAATTTATTCTGATAAAATTTTTATGAAAAAACTAAATTAATATCACACTAAAAATATAAAAAAAGAATAAAATTTTTATCTTCTTAAATTTGATTTTCTTTAGAAATAATTTTTTTTCTAATTTTCTTTTTAACTCTAAGTCAAATAATAAAAAAATTACTTTAAATTAAAATTAAATTACACTAAGAAAAAGTACCATGATATTTAGGTAGAATGAATATAAATCATTGAAGAACTAAATTAAATTTCTGAAAAATTTGAATAGATACTAACTAAAAACTTATAAAGAAGTTAACAGGAATACTAATATTCTAAAAGATAAATATGTTACATCTATTGAAAAAGAAAGAATCGAATTCAGTGTTTAAAAGATTTAGTCAATCTTCAAATCAACCATTGATAATCGAAGTAGTTTTATCTAAATTTCTGCTTTAAATTATTAACACTAATTAATTGACTCAAAAAAATATTTTACAAATACCTAGTTTAACATGAAGATTGAAAGAAGTAGAATGATATAAGAAAATATAAGATATTATTTAGATTTTTAAAAGAAACAATCCTAAATGAATATGCTTCATTAAATATCCTATCTAAATAAAAAAAAGATTGCTTAAAATTAATTTCCCAGATGAAAAAAAGTAAATCGGTGTCTTAGTTTTTAATTATTATCAAAAGTATATTTAATAATAACAACAAACATTTAGAGAGATAAATTATGAATATCCCTCAACCATTTTCTCTTTCGAAGATGAACTAATAAACTGATTTATACCATGTTAATTGACATAAGCTTAGCTAATTCATAATTCGCCTTCCTCCTCCAGTTCGATCCACTTCATTGATCCTTATTAATTTGTTACTTAAAATGATTAATAAAATTTTTCACACTCCCAAGATGAATAAGACTATTACTAGATATAAGTCTGTTTTAAAGCTTGGAACATTATTTAAGGATTACCCTTTTTTTATCTAACTCACCTTCGTTAAGTATATTAACTGAATAATGATTGCTTTTCGACTAAGAAGGGAAAGAAAAAAAAAATTTTTTTATTTTTTCTAAATTTTTTTTTCATAAAAAGTACCAAGGAAAAAGCTTTTTCTACCTGGCCCTAAATAAGCCCCCATTGTTAATTCTCTAAGATTTGCAACTTTAACCATATTGTGCCGTCCATCTGTTACAAAAAATACTTTCTTATTATCAAAGATGTATTGAAATAAATTAAGAACATCTAGGATATCTTCTTTAATATTAAATCTGGTATGCTAATGGTGAATATATTTGATTGTTAAAATTTCTATGTACTCCAGAACTGTCAATTACATAATGACATGAAAAATTATTCTTAAATAGCTTTTGAATGTTAATGAAGTTATAAAATCAAATGATATGGAATAACATGCAGCTTAAGAAGTATAGTTATTTACATTATCTTTTATATTAGAGAATTACTAACTAGAAAAAGATGGAAAAGGTAAATTAAAATTCTTAAAACAAAAGCTTATTCATTTTAAGAAAGAAAGTAAGCCAGAAGGGAAGAAATAAAATGAGTTTAAGTTAAGTTTACTAAATAGTCCTTTGATATAGTCTCATAAATGAATTAAGCGAAAAATTTGAAAAAACCTAAAATCTATTTATTAAGTTAAACCCCTATTAACCCATATCTCCCAAGTGGAGAATAACTGACAGATACAAAATATGAATGATCATAGAAAGGAATTAGAAATCAATTCATACTCTTTATTTAGAAAATCTCAATTCTAGTCATTTTAAATTTTTATTGATTTTTCTAGAACTTAATTTTCAAGTATGTTTTTTACTTGAACTCTCTTTGCATTTAAAATTAATATTTTCTCTTCTGATTATATAGATCTTGTAATTAAACTTAAATTCCATAAAAACTGATTCAATTTTTTTTCTAATCTCATTTACCGATTTCTACAAATTTTTTTTCTTTCATTCATCCTAGAAAATTAATAAATAAAGTACATTTAGACATGAAAGCAGCACCATAAGTTTAAAAACAGGTTATATATGTATATGCATATAATATTAAATTTTTAATTACATTCGTTATAAATTATATAATCAGCACTTAAATGAAATTTTATGGGTTTAATTCTTGTAAACATATGCTTATCTATGATAGCTTGTAAAAAATAATCTCTTGCATTTTACAAAATATTTATTCATTATTGATGTTTATATTTTTATTTATCTTAATTATTATTTATTAACAATTTTTCCAAAGTCTATAAAGTGCATAGCTAATTTCAGTAAACAAATTACTATTGAATATTTAAAATATTTTAAGATTTTCATATCAATCCTGCAATGGTTCTTATATGCCTAAATATAAAGTAATTAATATTGTTCACTGCTCTAAAATCCTTTAATTTTATTTTTAAATATTTAATTAATATTAATTTAATTTTTACTTTAAATATTATCTACAGTTAATGCTTATTAAATTAGACAAAGGGGTGCCAAACTTTTTAAACATTAAAGCACAGAAAAAATATTTATTGATTTGCTGTTAATTAATAAATAGGATCTTAATTAATGATCTACAAATTTTAAAGAAAAATATGCTCTCTCATAAATTATTTAATTTTTTTTTTTTTATTAAAAATAGATTAATGTTTGTTTAGATAATATACAAATAATTTAAATATGAGAGCATGTTTTTGGCCCACTTTTTAATAAAAATTAAGCAAATAATCTTTCACTCACTAAACAAATTTACAAATATTTGAACATTTTTTCCAATTAAATTATGTAATATATTTTTAGTAAATTTCAAATATGAAAATTAATAACAACAGACTACCTTCTTATTGTTTAAAAGTTTTATTTCACTGATTAATTAAAAGCAAATAAAATTAATTATTTTCTTCATAAATATTTACATACAAAAAAATACTTTTTGAGGGTGAATAAATTAATCGCCTATGTAATAATAGGTAATCTATCTCTTTATGGTTCTAGTAAAATCTGAAGAAAGCAACTTTTAAATATTTTCTTTTAAAAAACAAAATATTATTTAATTCATATTTTAGTAAATTTTTCTATATTTTTTTATAAATGAAATACTTGCTATCTAAAAAAGTGTATCTTTAATTTCTTAAAAAGTAAAGCAAAAAAACAAAATAATAAAATTTAAAAGTAAAAAATTATCAAAAAAATACTTAAAAAAGAATGTTGAACAATCTAACAATTAAAAGACAAGATAATAATCTTGATATAGCAATTAAACCTTGGGCAGCATTAGATCATACACTTATTGCTTAACTAAAATAATAATTAAATGATGTATACTACTCCTATACAAAACTGAGTCTCAATTTAGAAGGATGCAATATTTATTAGTAATAAATATTCATTGATTTGCTTAATTTAATCACTTATTTCTCAAATCTTGAATAGCTTGATCTGCTTTTTGGCTATAGTAACTTGATTGATTAAGATTCTTTGATGGTGCTACTTAAAAGTATTTTTACTTTCTCTAAATTGAAAAAGCTTTGTATACATTTTGATTTTTAAGTGATAAATGTCTAAGATTTTTAGTTTGATGAATTTAAAAGTTTGTCTTAACTCTCCAATTAAATTCCTCAAATATGTGAATTTTAAATATAGATTGATAAAGAAAATAAGTTTTAGATTGGTAAAAATATCAACTTAATCAATTTTTTTACTTTTAATCAAACACAAATTCAAAATCTGAGATTGGAAATAAAATTAAATAGCTTGAATAATGATTAATTTCTTAGCATCATAGAAGAAATAGACTAGTTAAAAAATTTAAAGATAGTTTACTTATCTCTTAAAGACAACTAAGAGGCTCTAGATATCTCTTTATTAATCAAGAATATGATTTTTAAAAATTTAGATTCTTTGACATTAATATTTGAAAAAATTCAGTAAAATGATATTTAAAGTAAAATCTTTGAAGCTCATAATAAAATAAAATATTTTACTCGAGATATTAGCTTAGTTTTTGTGGAAGTAGGAAACATTAGCAAAATAGTCAATTAAATATTGATCAATTTAGATTCTTTTGTTAATTTAGAAAAATTTAATATGTAAATTGATAAGAGTAACAGCTTGAGTAATTTAGAAATGCCATTTGGCAGTTGCTTAAATGAATCTTCTACACTAAAGACATTTAGTATAGACTTATAAAACACACATATATCGTAGTCTCTTCTTCAATATTTAAATGATATCTTATTGAAAGTGTTTATTTAGACATAACATTTAGTTTTTCATCAAGAAAAATACAAAATGTACATTGAAGGGTTTGATTAAAAACTAAAATCATTTAAGTTTAATTATGACTGCTTCAAAAATGAATAATTTTTAGATTAAATTTAATCATCTCAAAATATTTTTATTAGAAATAAATTAAATCTTAAAAAGTTGAAATTGGAAGTACTAAATGAGAATTAATATGCTTTTGTTGGAAATGGTAGTATCATAGAAGAAATTGAAATAAAACAATAACCTAGTTAATACAATTTAAATAATCTTACAACATTTTTAAGTTTAATTGACAATAATTATCTAAAATCATTAACTATTTCATTCTATCCTATATTTAAGTTTCTAAAATTGGATACAAAATAATTACAACTAACTCTAATAAAGCTAAGAGGACTAAATTATCTTGATTACGATTTTATGAATATCAAATAAAATTTAAATTTAATACATCCTGCTTTATCTGATAGGATAGTAAACTAAATTTAATTCTTTAGTTTAAAATACATGATAGAAGATTAATTTGAAGAAGAAGAATTGATCAAAAATCTACAAATTTAATTTATAAATAAAGATGGACTTGAAAGTGTTGATATAAAAATAGCTACAAGCATAAATAGCATTTGTTTTTTAGCGAAATATAAAAATAGTAAATAAATTTATCTTTAATTAACTTACAATTTGTAAATTGTGACCATATTCATGAGTATATTAAAATAACTGAGCAAAGTTCAAACCGATTTTGATTTAGATGTAAAAATATTTGAATTTGATTACAATTTACACTTGATAATGAAAGGAGGTTAACTAAAGGATAGAAAAAGTACACAATTTGTTAATCTACAAGAGAAAAAATAAAATAGAATACCTTTTTAACAATTAAATGTAAATAGTGCTAGAAAGATAGAATTAAATCAATAATTTAATATTGATGATTTAAAAGGGCTAAAACCAATCTAAGTACATTCCTTAAATATTGGTAATTGTAAACAACTAAATGATAGAGATATATGTTTTAAAAAATTTTATGATTATAAGGAATTGTTTATAGATGGTAACGTTTTTGCTAATAAAGAGTTTATCTAATAAGTAATACTACTATAGAACTTAATATCTTTTAAGTATATCTAAAATCGTAGTGTTACTTTTTAAAATCAAAATTAACCAAGTTTTGAAGATTCTTTGGAATCATTACAAATTAATTAATAACAGGTAAGTTAACTCAGAGTTTTCTAAATTTAATTTGCTAAAAATAGAATAACTCCAAACAAAATAAAAAAGTTAAAAAGGCTAGTTATTGTCTGATTAGTATTTTTTGAGTATCTCAAAATTAGTAAGCTTTTAATTTATTTATTTATGGCGTTTTTACAAATACTTCTAAATGTTTGTATATGTATTGATTTGTTTATAAGTTAATTTTTTATTTTTATAATTTGAAAAATATTTTTTTAAATTTTATTTGATTTGTATTTAAATATTAAATTTTAAAAATATTAATAAAGATATCTTTTCACATTTGATTGTCTTCAAAAATAATAAATTTATAATAAAATTTTACTATTTAGAATATTTAAAAATTTTAATATTAATAGTAGCACTGGACCTTTTATGTCTAAATATACAGTAATTAATATTGTACGCTGATCAATATTCATTAAATTGTATTTTTAATTATTTAATAAATATAAAATAAATTTTCTTCAAATATTATATACTATTAATGCTAACTAAGTGAGAACTAAGTGGTGGAAAATTTTTTAATTAGTAAATGTAAAATAAAAAAAATTTTTTGATTTGTCTATTAATTATTTAGCATTTTTAGTAAAATACATGAGAAAGTTTTTTTCACCAACTTTAGAATAAAATGTTTAACAAATAATCATTATATTGATAAATTAATAAATATAAAAATGTTTACTCTAAAATAAACCACTAATGAAATAGCTAATTGAACTTTATTTCATTTGAAAAAATGATTAAAAGTACATTTCAAATATTAAAATATATTTGAACTCGAAACTCTATGATTAGATATATATAGTATTTATTTGGTAAATAAATTCAACGACGAATAAAGTTAATTATTTTCTTCAAAAATATATATGGTTTTTGGAGATCAAATAAAGTAATCGTTCGAAATCAATAATTTAATTGTCCGAATTAAATCTAAATAAGTCAATTTTAAATTATTATTTTTGAATAAAAAATGTAATTTTATTTAATCTCACAGTTTAGCTCTTATCTTGATTATTTTCCTTATTCTTTTATTGATAAATATTTGGTAGCTTCCAATTTATTTATAAATCTAAAAGTTATAAAAGTTATAGATAAAATATAAAATTTTAATAATAAATATTTATCAAAAAAAATACTTAAAAAAAATGCTGAACAATCTAAAAATTAAAAAACAAAATAATAATATAGATATAGCTATTAAACCTTGGGCTCTAATAGACCAAACTCTTATTGCTTAAGTAAAATAATAATTAAATGCTGAATACTACTCCTATTAAAATCTGAGGCTCAATTTAGAAGGAAGCAATATTAATTGCTAATCAAAATTTATTGATTTGCTTAATCTAATAACTTAGTTCTCAAATATTGAATAACTTGATCTGCTATTTGGTTATAGCAATGTAATTGAACAAGATTCTTTGTAAGTTCTACTTAAAATTATTTTTAGTTTTGCTAAATTGAAAAAGCTTTGTATACATATTGATTTCTAAGTGATAAATGTCAAAGATTTTTAGTTGGATGAATTTTACTGTTTGTCTTAACTTTCCAATTAAATTCCTATAATAAGCGAATTTGAAATTGTGATTGATAGAGAAAATGAATTCTAAATTGGCAAAAATATTAACTTGATCAATTTTTTTACTTTCAATCAAAGACAAATTCAAAATCTGAGGTTGGAAATAAAATTGAATAGCTTTAATAGTGATTAATTTCATTGCATCATAGAAGAGATAGACAAGTTAAAAAATTTAGAGATAATCTATTTTTCTATGAAAGATAACAAAGAGGCACTAGATATCTCCTTATTTATCAAGAAGCTATTTTTAAAAAATTTAAATTAATTGACTTTAATGTTTGAAAAGATTGAGTAAAGTAATGTTTAAACTATTATTATAGAAGATAATAACAAAATAAAATATTTACCTAAAGATATTAGCTTGATATTAGTAGAAGTAGGAAATATAAGCAATTTAATCAAATAAATATTTACTAATTTAGATTAATTTGTTAATTTAGAAAAATTTAATATCTAAATTGACAAAAATAACAGTTTAAATAGTTTAGAAATGCCATTTAGCAGTTGCTTAAATGAATCTTCTATATTAAAGGTATTCAGTATAAACTTATAAAACACACATATATCGCACTCATTTCTTGAATATATAAATGATATTTTATTGAAAGTTTTTATTTAGACATAAAATTTAGTTTTACATCAAGAAAAATACAAAATTTTGATAGAAGGGTTTGATCAAAAATTAAAGTCATTTAAGTTTAATTATGACTGCTTCAAAAATGAGCAATTTTAAGACTAAATTTTATCATCTAAGAATTTGTTTATTAAACAAAAATTAAATCTTAAAAAGCTGAAATTGGAAGTGTTGACTGATAATTAATATGCTTTTGTTGAAAATGGCAGTATCATAGAAGAAATGGAAATAAAATATTAACCTAGTTAATAAAATTTAGATAATCTAGCAATATTTTTAAGTTTGGTTGATAATAGTTATCTAAAATCACTAACTCTTTCGTCATATCCTTTATTTAAGCTAATATAATTGGATACGAAATAATTACAAATGGCTCTAATAAAGAAAAATTAATTAAACTATATCGATTATGATTTTATGAATATCAAATAGAATTTAAATATACTATTTCCTGCTATAGCTGATAGAATGGTAAACTAAATTTAATTCTCAAGGTTAAAATTCGAGATAGAAAACTAATTTCAAGAAGATGTCTTTATCTTCAATCTTTAAACAAAATTTATAAATAAAGATGAACTTGAAAATTTTAGTATAGATATAATTACTAGATTAAATAGCTTTTGCTTAAGTGTTATATATAAAAGTGGTAAATAAATTTATCTTTAATTAACATATAAATAGTAAATTGTCAGCATATTCACAAGTGTATTAAAATAACTGTGTCATGTTAAAACCAATTTTAATTTAGATTTAAAAATATGTGAATTAGATTACAGTATAGATTTGACTATGAAAGGAGATGAACTAAAGAGTGAGAAAAGTAGAGCATTCTTTGATCTAGAAGAGAAAAAATAAAATAGATTACCTTTTTATTAGTTAAATGTAAATAATGCTAATAATATAGAATTAAATGAATATTTTAATATTAATGATTTAAACGGATTAATGCCAATCTAAGTACATTCCTTAAAAATTAATAAATGTTAAAAAATAATAAATACAGATATATGCTTTAAATAGTTTTATGATTACAAGGAGTTGTTTGTATAAAGTTAAGTTCTTGCTAATAAAGAGTTTATCTAAAAAGTAATACTACTAGAGAACTTAATATCTTTTAAGTATATCTAAGATACGCTTAGTAATATGGATTAACAAATATATTTAGATTCTTTTAAATAGTTAAAAGTTAACTAATAAAAGGTAAGTTAACTAAGATTTTTCTAAATGGAATATCTTAAGTAAAGAATAATCCCAAAAAAAATAAAAAAGTTAAAAAATCTAATTATTTGCTGATTAATATTATAATTATCTCTTTAAATAATCTTACTTCAATAAAAATTTTAATTTCTGGAACTTGAATTTATTTTTTATCTGGGTTAGTTTTTTATTTTTGTAATTCAAAAAAATATTTTTAAAAACTCTTTAGATAGAATTTATAGAAAAATTATTTCACAATTAAAAATATTATTAAAGGATTTAAGTATTTTTCTTTTCAAATTTTATTTTGTTTATAAATAAAAATTTTTACTATTTTATTTTTCAAAAAGCCAAAAAATAAAAAATCATTAGATATTGCTATGAAGCTCTGCATAGAAGTAGAATAATATTTTCAATTCAAAATTTTTGTAATTTATTAAAATACGTCTAATAAAATAAGCTTCACTAAATTTTTAATAGTTAGAAAAAATAAACTAAATATCTTAAACTAAAAATTTTATTAGGTAAATAATATTTTTCTCTTTTATGGATATAAAAGCTTTTTAGGTCAAATTAATTTTAAGTTCTATTTAAAAAAACAATTTTGTAAAAGTAGATTAATATAAAGCCAAAATTAATAAAATTATATAAAAAAATAGCCACAATTAATATTGATTTACTTGATTAATTTCATAAGAGTATCAATAAAGGTTGAAATGTTAAAAATATCTAATTTTGACTTTGGTTCTATTACATTATTAAATCAATTAATTAATTTATTTATTAACGTTTGTCATAGAAGTAGTCGCTTTGATAATAATTTGTTGGTGTAATTAATATTAAAAACCATCGAAATTTAATTAACAGAGTAAATTTTTAAGATTACACTTTTTTATTTAAATCTTAATACATTTTGAAATACAAAATAATTAGTTAATCTTTTGCATTAAAAAGCGAAATAAATAAGAAAGTAGTTCCCATATTTAATTAATAATACTTCTATTTATTATCGATAAATTGCTAATATTATTAATTAATCTTTGCGTTAGAAAGAATTAAACATTTTTGAATTATGCTTATTAAAAATAAATTAAAGATGAAAAGATCTAATAGAATATTAATAGTAGCAAGCTTACCAATTATAATAACAATAATATCTGCCATAAGTGGTTTATATATCATTTTACTTAAATAAAAATAATATATTTCTGATTTTTCAAACTTATTATTTGATATATAAATTTAGCACACTTCGAGTATTGCTGCTACCCTTTCTAGCTAAATTAGTAGGGAGGCTTAAATATTTCCTACATTTGCAAGTACGCTTAATAATTTTGTTGCAAAAGTGTTTACTGGCATAATAAATATTTAACCAGGTCATACTTACTCCTTAGTTAACTTTGATTTGCTTCTATTATAATAAGAGGATTAAGTTCTTTCCTCTATTATTGATGTGAATCCCAATCTAATTAATAATTGGTAGAATTTTAAATCACTCTATCTCAATGAGCTAGATGAAAATACGAAATAGTTTCTATTAAATATCTATTAATATAGCATTTTATAGCGATCTTTCTAGCATGATAACGATATTTATATCAGCGATAGGAAAATAATATTTAATAATATTTTTTATGCTACAAAATAATAAAATATCCTTATAAATAGTAAAAATAATACAATTTTAGAAAGCTTTTTATCTGAAAAATGCTTAAATAAAAACGAAAATTCTAACTTCCCTTATTGCCAATCGTGGTTTTAAAATACAATAAGTTAAGCATACATTTAATTTTTTCCACCTAAGATGATAAAAGTAACAAATAGCAGCTAAATTGGTTAGTTATATTGCTAGGAGCTTTACTATCATAGTTATCTTGCAGATTCAAATAATAATCAAATAATTCTTTGTGCATAGACGCTTATAACTTAATTCAAAAACTACTTCAATAATTTAGGTAATTACAGTTAATAGGCTTACTTAATTGATTCTTCAAGTTAAATTGTACTATAGCATTAATATAAAAATATTAGCTATAACAATTTTGATGATTTTTATTAAGAAGTATTTAAATATGTAAATGATTCATCTTAAGCATAAGAATTAAATATTTATATCTAGAACTATCTTTAAAACTTAACTTGCATATAAAATAGATATTATCTAGATCAAAAAATATAATTTTGTTAATAATAAATTAATTTTACAGTAAACAGTACATAGAATGTTCTTTTGCTATCTCCAATAATTATTTAACAAAAAATTTAAATCTCAAATCAGAATAATTAAATTAATAGTGACTAATAAATACCTTATTTAATTATCAGTTTTTTATCTGAGAATGATTTCAAAACATGGGAATATAGTTTGAATTTAACTTTGGATATGTATTTTATAATATTTAGTATTTGTCTGTCAGTTATTACAATTCCTTTATCACTTTTTGTTTATGCTTACTTATTATGTCACTTTATTGTTATAGATGATTAGGTAGATCGCTTAATAGATATTTTGAAAGAAATGGCTACCCATAAGTTTAATAACGACATTATTTCAAACAATACTGAAGACTCTTTTTTTTGTTATGAAACTAAATTACTTTATCAAAGCTTTTAGGCAATTTACTAAATATTATTATACACATCTGAGAATATTTTTGATGTGAATGATACAGAAACACTCATTAAGCTAAGCAGCCACATTAAATTTTTTAAGGAATTTTGCAATATCCATGCTGAGGGAATAACTTATAATAATATAGCAACTCTCCTCATGGCTAAAGGCCATCTCTTTGAATCTCTTGAGTATTTCGTATAATCTATTGTGTGTGCAAGATACGAAATTTAACATTTTTGTAAAGAAAACCCTTATTCATTTAGTGCTTTTTTAATTTCTGAGTTTGGATACTCAGATAATATGCAGGAAATTGTCTCTGAATAAAATAATAGATTTTCAGTAAACAGCTATTTAAATAATTTGTTAAAATTAATATTTTCCTTATAAAGAAATTTTTTTTTTCAGTAATAAAAAATAGAAGCATAATTTTTAAAAATGTTTTTTTTAATAAAAAATAAATTTATCTTTTAAAAATTATTTAAAAATAAATTTAGATAAAAATAGTTAAAGAAAAGAAAAAAAGCAGTGTGACTAAATACAGCTCTTAAAAGACAGTTAATTCCTCAGCTAATAGGATAAAAAAATAAGCTACTACTCACTCATAGTCAACTTAAATAGATCCAAATTTATTAGAAAAACAGAAGTTGTACTATGAATTTTTAAAGTAAAACAATGCTATCGAACAACCTACAAGTTTTGATGAATCCAAAGATGAATTAAAAGAGTAAAGAATATATCTTTTATAAAATTTATATTCAAGAAATAGAAATTTGATAATATCTCTGCTGCTCATTAATGCTTTTTACAAAGGTAGCTATAATTTTTGGAATGAGGTAATTGAGCAATTGGATCTCTGTACAAGAATTTCAGAGTATCTTCCTCAAAAAGATTTATTACTTTATGAAGTACTTACTGTAAGATACAAAGCCCTATCTGAGTAAAAGAAAATTAAAAAATTAGATTTTGTAGAAAAACAAATTGAAAATATAATTCAAAACCATAAAATATAAAAAGAGTAGCTACTTTAGAGTAATTTCTTTAAAAATAGTAAATAACAATAACAAGAATTAGTTAACTAAATTAAACAATTTCATGAAAGTACTACTAGCTTTATCATTTCAAATAGTCCTATTTATAAGTATAAGGATTAAAGTCCGATTAAGAGGAGCTAAATAAGTTCCTCAGAGAAGAAAAAGACCTTGATTATTCAAAAAAGTATTAATTTGAATAAAATTGAAACACCTAAAGAACAGTCGCAGTAGATTTATAATTAAAATAACTCAATTTATTAATTTATTATAAAACTTAATGATACCAAAAAAATATTTCTTGAAAATAAAATGCTAAATAACGGATTTTTGAAACTTAATTTAGCAGAAAATGATTATAGAAATTACTTTTTAAACAAAGTGAGTGATGTTATTTTATACTGCAAGTAATACTAAAAGCTAGAGATGCTTTTTGATTTCAGGAACAATTTAGACTCTGCTATTTAAGATTATTATTTGCTTGAAAATTACTACTCACTTGATAATTTAAACTCTATATTTACTGTTTTTAAATCTCAATATTTGGCTTAAAGTGGCTAATTTAAGCAAGCTGCTGAAATGCTAACATGCTTATTTGAAAATAAAAAATAAATTATGTCTCATTATTCAATAAAAATTTGTATGGTATTGAAAGAAATTTTTGCAAGATCAAAAATATAATCTAGAGAATTCAATTAATTTTTTCAAAAATTTGATAATAACATATCAATGTAGATTGCTTTAATATTTGATTGCTAGAACAGTAGTGAACTTATTTTTTAGTCTGTTCAACTTTTTAGCAATTTAACTAATTTAGTTCTCAATTGGGCCAGAGATCAACTAGGAATTATCCTCACTGAATAAAACTAGAAGATCGTTGAAGCTTTTATGCCTATGATGAATATTTAATAAATAAAAATTTTATAAAACCAAATTATTAAAAAATTGATGAATATAATTAATGGAGATATAAATTTACTTTTCGACAAATTAACCTCAAAGATTTATGATGAGATATGTTTATTTGATGATCAAAATAGGTAAATAAATGATAAGGGATCATTTATTAACTAATTAAGCATTTCTTAGTAAAACTAATTTAGTCAGTTAGCTGCAAAGAATAATGCTTTAGATAGTATAAGAGAGGAAAAGTTATTTTTAAGCTAAGAATATGATCATTCTTAGTTATCCCTAGTAAGTGAAGAGCCCACTATTTATAGAAATAATTTAAATGGTATAAATCAAATTGGAAGTTTAAGCAATTTTATTAATACGAAAGATATTTACTAAACTTAGAGAAACAGTCAAAAAAACTCTAATAAAAAACCTCAAAAATTGATAATCACTCCTAAAATATAAACACACTACGGTGATGAAAGCCTGATATAATCTTAAGTTGAAGATTCTAATTAATAATAATAGACAATAGTCAAGAATGATATTTATTAATTAAACAGCGAACACTTTTTCCATATATCAATTCATAAAGCTCTTTCAAGTTTGTTTGTTAATCAAATAAAATATGAATAAATAAATTAAAAATTATAAAAAAGTAGTGGAGTAAAATTCAACTTTCAGTATAGTTTTAAATAGCAGAGGTATATAATATATTGCACAAAGCAACTTTGCATAAAAAATAACTCTTTGTTTTTAAATCTTTGCTAAATTTTATCAACATTAAACATTTAAGTGATCATATTACTTCAATTTGTAGGAAATTCTTTTATTGAATAATAACCAGACCAAACATATATTTACAATAAAATTGAAGTATTTAGAGTATTCTATCATGATTAACAAATCATTCATTTCTTAAAAAACTAAAGAAACAAAGTTAATTTCTATAGTTTTTCTACTTAAATTTAGCACTATTGATCTCATCAAACAAATTACTTTAAACTCTATTTAGTAGCTTAATGGTGGAGAAAGGAGTATTTAAAATTTAATTAAATTAAAGTTAATTTATTATATAAACATTTAATTAATAATAATTAATCTTCTAAAAAAAATTTAAATAAATTAAATTTATAAAATTAAATCTGAAGGAATTTTCCAAACAATCTAGAAATTTAATTACAATAAAAATATTAACTTTCTATGATAAAGAAAAATGTAAAGTAGAATGTTAAATATTTTTGAAAATATATATTTAGCTTTTCTACATCTTAATTTATAAAATTAATATAGATTTTTGATTTTGTTATTGATAAATAAAAGACTCAATCAAATTAAAAATTTATCATTAAAACTTTTTATATTAAAGCAGGCAGCAGTTTATTAATTATATAGAATATCAATAATTTTAAAACTGCTTTCATAAGTCTGTCAAACCATGATACTGAATTATATTAATCTTTAAACCTTCCTTAACTATCTTTTTAAAATCTAAACTTAATTTAGATCTATATTACATATCCTATTTATTAAACAATTTTTGTGTAAAATATTAAAAAAATTAAAAGTACTTACATTATTTATAAGTTGTAAGTGTTCAAATTAGGAAATTTAAATAAAGATGAATTCATAGTCAGTAAGTCAGATAAATTTATATTATTACATCTAATTAATTATATTAAATTAAATAAAAAAACCAATTAATTAGTTAGTGTTTTACCCAAAATCTATGTTTAGTGATTAAAGATTTGTTAGCTTTTAAATTAAGGCTGAAGCATGGACTATTCGTTTTAAGTTGATTGAGTTTTAGCTTTTTTGAAATAAAAACATATTATTATACATTTTATGGATATAATCAAGTTAAGCAAATCAGTGTTTAAAAATCAAAAACCATATAAATGTCATCTTATTCAGGTTTACAAAATTTAAAATTAAATCATTTAAAATTATTAAAATATTCATTTTAATTGATTTATTTATTAATAATCTAAACAAATTGTTTTTTCTCATTTGGATGAGTTTTTTATACTTTAAAAATATTTGTTAATTTAATCAAGAATGTTAATAATATTTAAAATTTTCATATTTTTAGAAAGTAAAAATATTTTAAAATCTTTAAGTTTTTATTAACTTCCCCATTAGATAACTAATTATTATATTTTTTTAAAAATATAATAGTTTACAATAAATAAACAGATAATTGAGTAAGTTCACTGCAATATGATATTGACTTAGCAAGGTTATATGCTCCTTCATTTTAAGCTTCATTTACTCTATTTTTAAAAATGATATGAATAAAACATATAAAAACTGTTTAAAAAAGAATTTAATATGAATTAAATCTAAAGAAAACAAATATTAGATTCGATTTAGATTACGAAAAGGATAATTCCAACTAGCGCAGATTTCTCAAATAAGATATCCCATCTCCTAAATCTGAGACTCCTTTTTCCTTAATTTAGTTATGCCTAAAAATATTTCTAATTTTAAAGTATATTAGAAATATAAAATTTACCCTAATGATAAAGATAAAGATTTAAGGTTAGTGCATTTTTATATGTATTGGCCTAAATGAGAAGCTCCGTTAGTTTTTATTTAATTTAAACTATTGAATAAGATTTTTTAATTTTTAATTAATTTTGAAAATCTTTACTATAAGTTTAAACATAATAAGCTCAGATTTTAACATTAAGATATTTATTAAGCTAGAACTTTAATTCCTTCCTCACCGATTTCATTTTCACTAAATTTAGGATGGTTTATTGTTAAAAAAAAGTAAATATTTTTTAATTTACTAAAGACGAATAGTTAATTAAGAAAGAATTTATGAAGTTGAAATTTCATGACCTAAGAGTAAGGCTCCTTTGTCTCCTATTTTATTTTTCCTAAAATAAAAATATTAATTAGTTTTAAATTTAAATTTATCCTTATACCCTAAATCTAAATAGAGGTAATTGAGGTTAACTAATTTTTTGATGTATTGCATGACTTAAGGTATTTCAGATTATTGTATTTGATTATTACTTTTATTTTTAATTTAATAAAAATATTTCAATCAAAATTGACATAATTTTAATTTAATTTTCAATTTAAGTACTTTAAATATTCATAATTCATTAAAATAAAAAATCTAATATTTCTAAAAATATTTATTTTCTTAATGGATGGATGATAGTTTAAATAAAAATTAAAAAAATTAGTTTATTTAATTTATATAAATTGGAATATATAAAATATTTGAATTGAGAAGAGTTATTTACTAAAGACACAGTCTCAATTATTTTAGATTTACACACTAAGAAATGTAAAATGCTATCACTTTTACTCCTTTAATTGTTAGACAGTTAAATCTAAAATAAATTAAAAATTTTATTAATAAATATTAATTTTTTTTTATTTTTAAATAAAATACGCTAAATGTAATGATAAATTTTCTATGTAAATGCACTAGGATATAGCTTCACCTAATATTTAACCAAATTCTGGAGGAAGTCCATTTCGACTAATTTACGAATAACTTAAATATCTTTTGTTTAAAAATAATAAAATTTACTATAGATCAATACTGATTTGCTTAAAATTAGGATTCTTTCCAATGTGCTGTAATATCAATTTAATTCCATTGTCTCTTAAACTATTCCATCTTTTATAAAATATAGCTATTATAATTCAACATGAACAAAATTTACTCTAAAAATAACTCTAAAGTGGTGATAGAGGAGCATTTTGATATAGATTATCCTAAAATTAAAGCACTCTCTTCACTAATTTACATATCACTATAATATATTAACTATAATTTAAATCTATTTAAATAAGTATTTTACTTTAAATTTAATGCTAAAATTTGTAATATTTTAAATTATGAGATTTCTTCACCAATAATCTTAATAGTTTAAATTTCTGTTTATAACTTCCTATTTTTTGATGTTAAACAACTCAAAATATATAATAAATAATAAATCAAATAAACCTTATGTTAAGTTCAAGCTTTTAAGTAGTGCTTTTACTTTACTATTATAGCTATTTGTTATGAAATAAAGCTTATTTAATTTTAAATAATTTTGAAAATAAAAATACTTAATTTAAATTAGTGACTTTAATCATATTTATAAGCTTAATTTTTTTTCCTATTAGTTTTTTATATTAATTTTACTAATTTTTTTTAATTCTTCAAAATGATAAAATTTAAATACAAAACATTCAATAATTTACCTTAAATAGAGTTGTTAAAATGTAAAATCTATTAATAATATTTTTAAATTGGATTTTAAGAATTTAAATTAAAATTTTTAAGCTACTCAGTTTAATACTAACGAGATAACATTTTATCGAATTGCTTAAAGATGTTGTGAGTAATATTTTCATTAGAAAACAAATTTTGGTTTAAAATAAGTTAATATTTCATAAATTGCTTTTGAACGATTTTTAATCAAAAACTATTAAAATATTATTTAATTTTTGTAAAATAAAATATAAATTTAATTTATCTCTAAGAAAAAAAGTAAATCCAAAATTTAAAATAATGTAGTTATATAATTTCAAAAAGAGTCCAGAATAAATAATTTATCAAATTTAAGAGTATTTTAGTTCATTTAATATTGAATTTTTTTATTTATAATGCTTATCAATAAATAATTTTAATTTATGATCCTTTATAAAAAAATAACTATTTTAATGTTTTTAAAAAATAAAATTTAATTTTTTGAATGCTAAGTAAAAATTTTTTTTGAAAAAAGGCAATTTGATTTTTGAAAGTCAAAGGAAACTTTTTTGAAAGTTAAATAAAAATTTAAAAAAGATCCTTTTATTTAATATTTGAAATTTTACTGTCTTTGTTAAGATATTTAATCAAAGAATGCAAAATAAATTAAAAGATTAATATAGAAAGTTTATCTTGATGGATGTGATTAAAAGTATTAAAAAGAAAATAGATTTTGGAAATTGTTGGAGAAGTCAAAAAAGAATTAAAAAAATAAATAAATCAATATGTAATATAAATACTTTACAAATTTAGATGGACAAATTTAAAAATAAATTTAAGATACACTTTATTGGTAATGAAAATTATTTTTCGCTAAATCAGATAGATTTAAGCTAAGGAAGGAAGCCATTAATTGATTGATTTATTAATTTATTCATTCAATACTTTTATTTTAGGTGATAAGCAGCTTGCTTGTTTGTATCCGTTATTATTTTTTAACTAATTTATTGCTTTAAATGTTGAAAAAATCAATCAAAAGAATATTTATTTAATTTAAGCGCTAATACTATTTAATTATATATCACTAATAATAACTAATTATTGATTAATATTAACAAATTATTTGCTATTATTAATTAAATATTATCTTTATAGACAGATAGGATATCGCTTAGATAAAGTGAAATGGCTAGGCAAATAAATACAAAGATAGATTGATAGATAGTTAGTTAGATTGCTTCATTCTGCAATGTTATGATTGTTGATTTATTTATTTATTTATAAAATTGTTATATAAGTTTGCTAAAAACTAAATTATTTAAATGTAGATATTATATATGAAAAATGGGCAAAAATATATTAAGAATGTGATGATGATTTTAATTAAATTCAATCAGCTTTTTATCTCAATTGTGTTATTCGTTTAAATGTTCAGAGGCATGAACTACATTGATCTTGGGTTGGGTTACTTTTTCAGGAGATTTTATTGTTGTGTGGTTTCCGTTAACTCCAACTTTGATAGTGGCCTTATTTTAAAGATGAGGGAATTTCTTGTGGACTTCTTCAGGGACGTTTTCGTGGGTGAAAGCAGCCTTAGTGGTAACTTAGGCACCGACTTTAACTTGAGATTGGCCAATAACAACGGGAGCATGTTAAACAGTGTGTTGTTAAACAGGATGGTGTTAAACAACGTGTTTAACAGCAGGAGCTTTATGGACAACTGGAGCTTTATGAGTAGCAGTGGCATCGTGGTCCTTACCAAGAACATGGATTTGAGCTTAAGGAACTTCTTTAGTCACAGTTGCATTGTTGGCTACGACAGCAGTTGTTTTAGTATGATGGGCAACAACTGTATGCTTAGCAGGAGGAGAGTGATGAACAACAGATTTATGTAATGCAGGATGAGCAACAACGGGGTGAGCATTTTGTGCAACAACCTATGGTACCAATGGTTGAGTTTATTAGACAGTGATGGGCTTTCCATTTTTTTCAGCTGATTCTATAACATGAGTAGGAACTTCCTTTTTGCTTATCAACTTCTTGCCTTGAAGGTGGGGGAACTTCTTTGCAACCTCTTCAGGAACGTTTTCGTGGGTATAGTGGGACATCTATTAACTTTTGGTGGATTCGCTTAAAATTTTATATTGATAGATATTTGCCTAAATAAAGCTTAAAATTTTTCTTTTTTAATTTTTTTAGTTATGTTTTTTTTTATGAATTTTTTTCTTTTTAATTTTTATTAAAACCAGCAAGAAAGAAGAATTAAGTATGTAAGACAAGCAGATAGATAGATACATACGTAAACATAGAGGGCTAGTAATTCAATCAATTTATTTATATCTCTTTAAATATTAATTTTCATCGAAAAAATTTAACAATCAAAAAAATAGCAAAAAATCAATAAAAATATAAATGTTTCATCCATAAAATCAAATCGTTCAAAAACAAACCTTCTAAAATAAAAAAAGGTAAGCAAAAAATAAAGTAAATAAAATTCATGTTTAAATTTTTAAGATTTAAGAAAAAATAAGTAAAAATAAGAGGATGTATTTATATTTATTTTTTCATAATTATGCATTAGTTCGTGTGCTCATTAAATGAGTGATCTTTATTTGCATGGTAAAATTAATAATTAGATGAAACTAAGTAATTAAAATCTTAATAGCAAATCCCTTCTTAATTTATTTTTTATTTATTTCAAATCTTTTTTGATTATCAAATATAATTTTTACATTAATTTATTTCTATCTTAATTACTATTTACTTTCGAAGTTTGCTTTATTGATCATAGGATAAATTAATAGATAATTGATAAATTTCTTCTAACCAAATTTCAAATATTATTTTTTCTTTATTAGATTTGTCTAATAGCTAATGATAGATTTACCTCTTGTCTAATGTTGCCTTGGTTGGTTATGCTTTATTTGCTCTTTAAAGATTTAAAAATTATTTCAAGCATTTGCTATTTGTAATCTTAGATCTACATGTTTTAACTATCATTCATAAAAGGTTATTAAATTTTATCTATGTTTCATCTATTTTTAAATTAATTTTTTACGGTTTTAATATATTCTATTTGAAGTAATAGGATACTAAAGAGTAAAAAATTTAAATGATATTTAAAATATTCTTTTTTATTAAAAATGTGAATTTGATTTATACATTTTAATAATGCATGAACATTATGCTTTTTTCTTTATGAGAAATATTTAAAAATGAATCATTTTTATGTTACTAGAATTCTAAAATAATAATTCAGAGATGTACATTTTTGACTATTATTTAAGTCTTATTTGATCCTTTTTAATCAAATAGCTTACATTTAATATTTAGAATTTTTATAAGTATTGATAATTCAGAATTTATTAAATTATTTGCTTTATTTAGTAAACTAAATTTTAAATGGTGGATGAGAAATGACAAGTAAAAATATTATACTTTAATTCGATAAAGCAATTAGATATTAGAATATTTTTAACTCATATACTTCTAAATAGTTTTAAAAGTTTTATAATTGTCTTTAACTTTGATAATAGATGAGTCTTTGAAAATTTGATATTTAAAATTAATATTGAAAATCTAATAAATAACATATTTTTATTGTAATAACTTTCTAAAAAAGTTAGCATTTAAAATGGAAAACACAAAACTAAAATTGTTAGCTAAGGCTGGTATTGGTGGAATCTCTCTTCTTGGTATATTCTCAACCTTTCAATATTAAATTTAAGTTAAAAATTTAAAAAAAAATAGGAGTAGGACTTTTGACATTGCGCCAATTTTAAGAAAAGCTGATCTATATACCAAGTAAATAATCCAAATGGATTTATAAATATAATTCTTTATTTATTTAAAAGCTTTTGGGGGTATGCCTAAATCACCTTTAGAAAATCCCATCGGAGATAGAACACCTAGGGATATGTAATTAATTCATTTTATTTGTATTAGCATACATTAGATAGAATTTTTTGTCTAATAATAAATAATTTCTAACTAATCTTTATCTTTTTATAGGAATTTAGATTATGAAAATGTTTCTACTGTAACAAAGGATAATGTTACTCTGAAAGGGTAAATAAATAAATTTTAAGTAGAGAATATTAAATAGTTTTGTAAATTAAAGATGGCTTATTAAATAAAAAGATCATATGAATAAACCTACTGTTGTTTTTTTCCACGAAAATGCTGGAAGTATTTAATTAATTTAAAAAATATTTTATATTTTAAAGATTCCAATTTAAATAAATAAAATGATAGATATTGGTTTTAGATTATACTATTTCTCTAAATATTACAAGCACGCAGGTGTAAACATTTTGATATTCGCATACAGAGGGTAAATAGAATAAACACCATTAAATTAATTAATTGTTTACTTAAACATAACAGCTATAGCGACTCTGATGACGTTCCTATTGATGAGCCTGGACTCCAAAAGGATAGTTTAGTAATAAATAAATATTATTTGTATTAAAATTAGCATAAAAGCACATAAAGCAAAGAAAATCGACTATATAAATTAATTGAGCATCATATTTATTTTTACAAAATAGGCTATCATCGAATATGCTTTTAGATCTGGAAAAATTAATACTGATAATATTTTTTTCCATGGAAGAAGTCTTGGTGGAGCTGTTCTAACTTATGGTTTAACTCACTCACTTGAATAGAAACCTAATGGAATTATACTTGAAAATACTTTTACATCATTAGATGATATGGTTGATGTAGTCTTTAAGCCTATTTCTTTTTTTAAAAGGCTAATTTTAAAAAACCACTGGGCAACAATACATTTGATTTCTAAAGTCTAAGTTCCAGTGCTATTTGTAAAATGTACATCTAAAATTTAACTAAAATATTTATTTTTACTAATTGTTTTAAATATAAACAAACAAACAGCAAATAAAGATGAGCTAGTACCAGCCAGCTAAATGCAATAACTGTTTGACAAATGCAATAGCCCTAATAAATACTTGTATGAAATTGAAAATGGTAATCACAACGACAATTGGACTATTGATATCTAAGACTATTTTAAGCATGTTCATGAATTTATTCATAAATACTCTCATTTGTGATTAAATAATATTTCATTTTAACTTAAGTGTAATTAAAATAAAATTTAGAAAAGAAGAAATTCAATTAAAACCATTTATTCTTCTTTACTGCCTATATTCAATTATTAATTTAAATAATTAACATAAAATAAATTCCTATAAAATTGTAAAATTTGCATTAAATTTATTTGTAAGAGAAATAATCAAAATATCTTGTATTTTCAGGTTATTTATCATTTAAAAAGTAGATAAAGTTTATTTAGTTAATTTATTGTCATTATTCTAATAACACTTAATGTATTAAGTTTATACCTTAAACACTCAAAAATAATAATTTATGTATTTATTTATGAGTTTGCTATTGATTAATTTTTATTATTTGGTACTGATTAATCTTTGGGAATGTCTGTGACTAAGTAGATAAATTTATTATAACTTTTAATGGTTTCTGTAATGTTAAATATTAACCTTATTTAGCCAATACTATTGGTAATTAAATTGCTTGCCTAACAGCTAAGGCTACTAGAAAATGTTAATTAAATCATCTAAGAATTAAAAATTTGAATAATGATAGAATAAATAAATAGATATATAGATGTATAAATAAATACTATTTAATTTATGAACGTTCTGATATTTATTACTATGAAATCACAAATTTCGAAGTATCCCAATTTTATGATTTCAATTATATCTTTAAAGGGTTAAGATATCGTTAATGCTTGGATAGTTAAAAAGATTCTCTTTTTAGTAAATCAAAAGTTTATTTGCAAAAGTTAATATATAATTCCGCGAAATAAAAATTACATTTTTAATAAAATAATATTGAACAATAATTAGATTTCAAAGAAATGTTACTTAGAAGAAATTTTTTGAAATTTTTTTACTCAACAGTTGAGTAAGGAGCAAATTTTGAAAAGCGTATCTTCCTTTTAAATAAAGAAGGGAAAAAAATATCTTTTTGGAATGATATTCCTCTAAAAGAGAGTTCATTTTAAAAAGATGAATTCAACATTTGCATTGAAATTCCCCAGCACAGAATTGCAAAATTAGAATTAACAAAGGAAGAAGAATTCCACCCAATTAAGCAAGACACAAGAAAAAATAAATTTAATAAATCTGAAACTGAGCTACGTTACTATGCATAATTCCCTCTTTTCAACTATGGATTCTTTCCTCAAACTTGGGAAAGTTCATTAGAGAAAACTCCAGAAGGATTTTTAGTAAATTATGATAATTAATTTAGAGTTGATAATTTAATTAGTATTCAAATTAAAAAGGGCGACGATGATCCTTTAGATATCTTAGAATTAGGCGATATGGATAAATGTAGAATTTAGATAATTAAATCTTAATTTAAACTATTAATTTTATATAAAAGAGCCTGGCTAGATCTTAAAAGTAAAAGTATTAGGTTGTTTCTGTTTGATAGATTAAGGAGAAGTTGATTGGAAGGTTTTGAGTATAAACTCTACAGAAGCTGAAAAGAAGAATGTAAATTCTTATTATTAATTAAAAGACTAAAAATTAATATAAATAAAAAAGATTTAAAGTTTGAAAGATATCGAAAGAGTTTATGGAGGTAGGTTAGATGCAATTAAACACTGGTTTAAATATATTAAGACATACGATGGAAAAAAGGCTAATGTAATTCATTATGACGAAAAAATATTTGACCATGAAAAGGCTCTTGAAATAATTCATGAAACCCATGACTATTGGAAATAATTATCAAACAAAACTCCTGCTAAAAATCAAGAATTAAACGAAAAGAAAAAGAAATTCCATTTTATTTGAAAAATCAATTCATATAAATTTATTTTATTTTATACTTTTCGTAATATCAGTATCGTTTCTCATATTTGCAGCAGATCAATTTGTGTTACAAATAATCAACATAATTAAATAAATTTTACATAAAAATTTTATTTAACACAAGTTTTTTTGGAAATCTTAATTAGAGAATTTGAAAATAATTTTAATTCATTAACATATATCTTTTGTAATTAAAGAAAAGTTGATCATAATTTTGTATCTTTTGTGCATTTGTGCCACAAAATAAAGATTTTGATTTTAATAAATTTATAATAATATTATTTAATCCTTATTTTAACAGGTTATTTTTAATTAATAATTTTAACAATATTTGGATTTTTTATCAGATAAATTAAATGTTAAAAGGTAGTAGTTCATTTTTTTCTTCTTCATATTTACAGATCTGTTTGTGCTGCAAATAATAAATGCTTTTATTAATTTTATAATTTCATCTAGTTTTCTTTACTAATATTTTTTAGAGAATTTGAAAAGCATTTAAAAAAATAAGATTTACTGCATTTCTTGAAAAATAAAATTTAGATTGAAATTAAAACATTTATTAAAAACTTTTTATATCCTAAAAGTTTTTCATAAATATTAAATTATTTGGTAAATTCTATTTTAAGTTAATTTTCCTTGAAGTAGATGAGATTTATATATATTTAATTTAATAATTTTATTTTTAAACACTATAGAATTTTATAAAATTTATATACAGATAATCAATGTATTTATGGCATGAAAATATTTTTAATAGTAAATTTGTTACATTAGTTTTTTTTAAATAAAATGTTTATTTGAATTATTTTTAAAATCACTTAGCATTATTAGTCTCTTCTTCATCCAAAGCTATTTGACTGCCTTCTAAGCTGCAAATAAGCTACTTTTCTGGGCTTTCATTATTTTTATATAGCAGTTAGTGAGATAACATGTCATCATCTCTAATTGTTACTTTGTTATGATCATTATTTGGGGTATAGTTATTTTAACTGTTTATATCACAAGGCGAGTCTATACCATGATCTTCCTGGCTTATTTGATTTTTCTTAATTTAGTCCATGCTTTGCTATTGATCTAAATATTCTATCGATTTGAGTTAACCTAGCACGTTTTTTCCACTTAAATTAATTTCTTCATCACATTACAAATTATCAATTTATGTATCAAACGATGTAAAATTAATTGGAGTGCAAGGAGCATTCTAATCATAGTCATTATCGTCATCATCATCGTTTTAAAAGTTGATATGATTTTAATTAATCTAAAATTATCCTTATATCATACTCTATGATTTTATATTTTAAGCAGAATCTTTACTTAGCAGCCTAATATTTGAAAAATTTTAAGTAAAAAAATAAATTCAAATTAATATTTTACTTTAACTCGTATTTGTTCTTGTGATCACTGAACATTTCGAATTGCTTAGGTATTTTAACAATTGAATGTATGATGTTTTTAGATCCTGAAAATATAGAACGGCTGATAGATCTGTGATGACTAATTATTCTTTTAGTGTCTTCACCTCTCTGTCTTTATTTTATTTTCAGAGATTCGAGCTCCTCGTTTGCTGATTTGTAACTATTCATGTGGTTCTACAGTTTAGAAAATAGTTGCTCGTTATTTTATATATTTTCTATGTCTGTTTAAATTTGGCGTTTTTAAATTTCTATAGAATTCTTAATTGTTTGGTGTTTCAAATCAAGTTCGCTTCTATTTTTAGCAATTTCTTCTCTTTCTTGCTTTATTTTCTTAAAGACAGCTGAAAACATACTATTGAGTTCGTTCGCTTTGACATCCAGAGGATTTCCTTGAACATTATTTATAGTTTGAAATAACTTAGATTAGGTGTTTTAGAAAAACTTAGATGAAGATTAAAAAATTAAATTGCTTTGACTCTTATGCAATTTAGATATCTCCATGCTATTATCCTTGAATTTTTACTCATAAGAGCTTAATTTAGCTTTGAGGCTAGAATTTTCTTCTTTTAGCATTTGATTCTCTTTTTTAAGCTCCTCAATATCTTCCCTTAATTTACTTCTTCTTTATTACTCTAATCTCAGCTTATTTTAGAACTCATCTTCAATATTTTTTATCTTTTAAATATAAATCTGTCTTGTCTTTAGTTTTGTTAAATTCATTTCTTCTCTGCATTATTCAACATTTTCCCAGTCTTCATCGATTGCCTATTAAAATAAATTATTTAATTTTATTAAAAACAGTTTATTTAAAAATTTAATTACAAAAAATAAAAAATTTATTTGTTTTAGTTTTCTCTTTTTTTAATACAGTAAAATATGTAATATGATTTACTTATAACGACTCTCTTATTATTTTAGAACGTGCATGAGGAGAATAAACATCTTAGAGGCTGGTTTAGTCAATTTAGCTTAAATTTTTTTGTATTCCACTTATTTCTCCTGCTTATAATTATTATATTAAATTGAATAGTTCAGAGTTTTTAGTTTGTAAAGCAGTTATTTATTCTTCAAGTTATTTCTGTTTAATTATTAGATCTTCGTTTTAGTTTTAAGAATCCTCAAATTAGGTTTATAGTTCAATAATTTATTTTATTTTAAATTGTATGGATTCATCTTTCGTTTAAGATTCGCTCCTGAGCTGTTCCACTTCTAATTTTAGCTGAGCAAGCTCCTATACATTTTATTCATTTATCTAATCCAAATTTTTATAAATTTCTTATATTTATTGGTTTTCAGAAAGAGCTTCATTAAGTTTATCAGTGAGTTCCCTATTCTCATCATCTTTTTTTTAAATTTCATCTAATTTTAGAGTAAAACTTAGCTTGTATTCTTCAACCTTTTTTGTTAACAGCTCACAAAGATTATTCCTATCTGTAAGTTATTGTATTTCCTAAATCTGCCTAGTTTCTCTAGTTTCTTTTTCTTTTCTTAATTCTTCATAAACTAATTCATTCTTTTATTGCAGTTAGATAATTATTTCATTCAAATTTTCTATTTCTTTTTAGCTCTATTCATTGTTAAATATCTATGCTTCTAAGCTCTCTAGCTCTTATTGTCTAACTTTATTTAAATCTTCAACTTCTTCAACAGTTTATCTAATAACTTCTTTATAATGTTTTTCCATTTCCTAAAACTTTACAATTAGTTGCTCATATTTTTAATTTAGGTCTTCTACAGGCTCACTTAACTCATTTTATTCATCTTCTTTCTAAAATATTTTAAATTTATTTATTTTATTTTGTAATTTTAAAACCAATAATTTTTTTTAACAAAGAGAAAAAACAACCAAAAGCTCTTATAAAAATAAATAATTAATTAATTTGTAAAAATGATATCTCTAATAGGATTTAAAGTTAAATAATGGCAGTGTATGGATGAGTGGATGGTAAAGAAAATGTATTTTATTGATTCATAAGTTATCTAAATTGACATAATAACTTAAGATGTTTTATAAAAGCTAATGGAAACAGTATTAATTATTGCATATTAAAATTTGTTTATTTTTTATTCTTATGGTGTGGGGACAATCTATATTAAATTTTTCTTATCTTAATATATTTTTTAAGGTGAGCTTTCAAAATATAAAAATAGCTCAAGAAAATTGTTCAATTTTATTTAAAAAAAATTAATCAATTTATTCTAGTAAAAATGGTAGAATTTAATTTGTAAGGAATAGTTTACTTCGATTTCAGTAACAGCTATATTGTTAGAATTTCCTTGAAGAAATTCTTAAACACCAGATATTTATTCGAATGTGCTCATGAAATCAGTCTATTTGGCAGCATCAAGTAGATCTTTGACCAGTCTCTTAACTTTCATTAAAGATCTTTAGCTACCTTGCAACAGAGTTTCTAGCTCCTCAACACTTCTTTTGACATTATTGGTTAACTTGTTTTTAATAAGCTTAGCTCTTTGGGCAAAATATAAAGTATTTAAAGTGTCCTATTCGTGTATTTTATTCATACTAGCAGCACATATAAGAGTTGTCTTAGAATTTCCACCCAGAGCGTCTTTCAAAATTCTTGTTAATTTAGAATTACGAAAATTGACGTATTTATCCTTATCGTCATTACCTTTCTTTTTTTCACTTAAATTAATGATGCAATACTATAAATAATATAAGCTTCTATTTATGTTTTTTGTTTCTTCCTTAGCTTAGCCGGTTGTTTAAGCTTGGTCTAATCTCTCACTTCCAGCTAAATCTACTAAATTCATTTTACTATTTCTGCTAGTTCCATCAAATAACTTCTATTCCAACGAAAGAGTAAATACAGTATGAGATCTGCTACTTCTTTCATTCATTTTTGTAGCTGTAACGGATCTATTTTTAGTACCGTATGATAACCAGTATAAAATCTCTTCTGGTTCTTTTATATACTTTTCTTCTAAACCTTCAATAACCCAACCTTGAAACTTATGCTCCCTCAGCTAATTTTAAATACAAAATTATAAGAATTAATATAAATTTTATTTTAATTAAATAAAATATATTAATTAATTCGCAGCAGTAGCTTATTATTAAGTGTTATTAGCATAGAAATTTTGTGGTTTGATTTAACATTTTAGTTTTTATTTAAATAAGAATTAACTAAATAACTAACGAGCGTCAATGATGTGAATGACGCATTCCAAACAATTTTGAAAATTAATAATTATTAAATGCTCAATTCGCCTTAAAAAAGTAAAAAAAACGTAATTTGTTAAAATTTAATGATTATTTTATAGTGTTTAGTTATGATAGAATTAAAACCATTTAACTCTCGTAGCAAATGTGCTTCTTATTTACTTACTCAGTTAATTAGTTTATTCATTTTATTTATATAAAAGTAAATTACTTTTAGATTCCCTTGAGGATCTTTTGATAGCAAATCGTGTATATTTTCATTATAAATTTCAATGTAACTGCATTTTAAAATGAATTAGCTTCCTTCTTTTATTCCTTAGTTTATACCATCAAATATAGTGAAGATACTTCTTGGCATTATACCAAACAATTACTTGATATCGCCTGGAATGCTATTTACATTCTTTATAATTGCTTCTGTTACTGCTTCTGGACCTAACATTGTATATGTTTTACCACTTGAAGTCTAGCCATAAGTGAATATTGTCCCATTAAATCCTTACAAACTTAAATAATGTCATTTTAATAAGATCTTACTATTGTATTTTATTGATTTACAATTTTAATATCGATGGCTTAGCAAAATTGTCATAAATTTGTTTCTAATCCATATCAACTGTAACTCCATCAAATTTAAAATTCTTCAAACCCTTAGTCTACAAAGTTATACTTACTTAGCCTATTTCCTCCTCAATAATCCAATCACTTTCCTATTTTTATATTATTTTTCCTATTTAAAATATTGTTTAATTCTATCAAACATAAAATAAATGGCATCCAGTCATGTTATTTTTAGTGATATTTGTTAAATATCTTTTTGATGATAGCTATGAAGAGATCATAAAATTAAGAAAAAGTAAATCAGTTTTACATGTGATATATTCTTCTCTTTTTTGAAACGCACTACAACTGTAATAGACGATTCCTCTTGCTTCTTATTTATCTCCATTATGCTTTAATTAGTAACTTTTGCAACAAATAAAATGATTGACAAATAGAAAGAAACCTCCTATATTTTATCTATTTATAAAATTAGATTTTAAAATTTTCTTTACTTGTTAATATAAATACAACAATATCTTTAATTAGAATTTGTTGGAATATTAACTAGCTCTTTAAAATTATAATAATCATAGAATAATTGCAGTGGGTATGTTCATACCAGCAAATATCAAAAACTTAAATAATTAAAGAACAGTGTTTGATTTAACCAATTATATAAATTCAACTTCTATTATTTCCTAGTTAATTTATTAATTACCTAATCAATAAGTTGACTAAGTATTTTTTCAAGAATCCGTCATATAAAATACTTTCTCCAAAAGACTTTATTAAAATTCTAAAAAAGTTTTCTTTTAAATAAATCAATCTCAAATTAAACTGAAAAAATTCTAGATAAAATTTTTCACATTTTAAAATCAGTAAAAAATATTATTAAATCATTAATAAAATACTTATCAAAAAGTAAAATTTAATTTTAAAATAAAAAGTTCTTTTTTATTAAATATTAAATCTAAATAGCTTTTACTAGATTTCTATTTAAACAAGATAATTTAAAGTCTTTAAATCAAAAATAATAAATAAATAATTAAAAGAAATATTTTAAATATTTAAAAATTAATGTTTGAATTATTCAGTTTAAAAATCATTGTTTATTTTTTTATTTATTAAATTTAAATTGTATTTCATTAAAAATCTAATTTTGGAAAATATGTTTTTAGACGATATAAAACTAACTAAGTTGCTTTATAAAAGTCCTACTTAGTTTTACTGAAGTTATCTTTGCTGAAAATTCAGACTGAAAATAAAAGTTTAGTAAGATTTATAACAGGAAAATTATATATTCCCAATCAAAACTCAAATAGGTTTTTTAGATAATAAATTCTTCACAAATAAATTAAAATATATTTATTTTTTTCAAATAGATAAATATTATTTTATTATGGTTTTATGTAATGAGCCGATTGGTATTGTTTTTCTTGACACTTTTTTTGATAGATTATAAAGAGTATGTATATGTTTTAGCTAATTTACTAACAATCAAAATTTATAATATCAGCAGAATTAAATAAATAAATAAAAGACTTATAAATTCAAAAAATAATTTATATTAAACAATATTAATTTCGAGTAGGCAATAATTTTGAATAAGAAAAAAATAGCATTGATAAATATATAGATAGATAGAGAGAAGTAGTTAATAAAATCAATTTAGTTAAGCAAATGATAGAAAAGATATCATAGATTATAATGAAGTATCCTAAGATCTTCGTTACTTTAGCACTCCTGACTACACTTTTCTTTATCTGGGGCATATTTTATTTCTTTTACTCAGTGCTCAATATTATCTTTCCGGCTCCTATTTCAATTTTAGTAATATATTCCCATGTTAAAAATTTAACAATCTTTAGAAGAATCATTCATTTTTGATAGATATCAGAATTTTTAGCTAAGCAAACTGTGTTATAAAATAGATTATTTTATATGGCGTTTACAGACACTTAAGAATGATATGCAGATTCATAGCTTTCCCAGGTTCCTTCTTCGTGATGAAAAGGAATGTAGAAAATAATTACTGCAAAACATTCGCTAAAAGAGGATTAATGAAAGTTCAGAAATTAATGGAAATTGTTGAATGTATGCTAGATTGCACAGAAGATATTGATATGATTTATAATCAGAATACATGTTCAGAAATCTTCACTATTAAATAAAATCTAACAGGTCTCTCCCAAACATTTAACTTCATGGGCGAAACATACAATTTAGACAAAGATTAACGCAATATACAAGTAATTTTAAGTAAAATAGTAACTCTATTCAGCTAGATTAAGTACGAAGATAGAGAAAATGATAACCGCGAATATTAATTAGACAGCTTGCTTGAAAATCCAATGCTTTTATCAAAATTGATTAAATGTAAAACATTATTTGATCTTTATTTCAAAATAGTCTTTTTTTTATTAGATTTAGTAAAGCTATTTATAAACTGACCTCCTTTAAACTTATCAAGAAATTTTATATAAATAAAAAAAATAATGGTTAGAATAAAATACAAACACACTATTCTATTTATAATTTGTGTAAATTCTAAGTGTAAAAAACCTTTTAGCAATCATTTATTTAACATTTATTTATATTTTTATATTAAATTATTTTTTGTATATCTTAGCAAAGTCGATGATTTCAGAAAGGTAGCACTTAGAGGAACTATAGCGTTAATTGCAAAAAATGGAGGTAATTTTTACCTTAATTTAATTTACTAAAAGAAAAAATAGTTATTTGATTTTAACATAATTAAAATAAATAAATATTTTTCATTTAAAAAAATTATCTAATATTTTTAACTTTAACTAAATTTAATAAAAATTAAATAAATAAACAAAGGAAATATATCTCGATTTACTAGAATAGAAACCTATTGATAAAAGGATTCATAGATGGATGTATAATAAGACTTTAGGTTCATTAGATTAAGTAAATATTATTAAAGCAATTTAAATGTTATAAGTATGTTTGTTAAAAATTAAAAATTCAGCTAAGAAGTGACATTGAACAGTAGTTCGAAGCAAAAAGACTCTTTTTGAAATCATTTGACAATAAAATTATTGATTGGTAGACTTTTCAAATAATTTTAAATTATTTTTTTAGCTTATATATTAAATTCTAAAAAAAGTCTTATTATTTATGGTGATGCTTCAAATATGTAGACATAAGTCACTAACAAAATTTAGGAACTTCCAACACTAATTTACTGCAATCCAAATGCTGGATATTATGAAAGTCTTTTTTATGAAGTAGATTTTTTAAATTAAAATAAAATTAAACATGTTTTTGTATATTATACAACTGATAGAGTGATTGGATAGAGTATTATGTATCTAAAGGTATCAATTTAGTTGTTTATAATTATAGAGGTTATGGATGTAGTGAAGGAACTCCAACTCCTTAGGTAAAAGCATTACTATTTTAACTTTTTAGTATTGCAATTATGTTATTAGTTATTAAAAAGAATAATTTATTAATTAGAATCTATTCAAAGATTGTGAATGTTTAGTAGATTATTTGAGATAAGATTTACATGCAGGTTAAATTGGCATTCACGGTTAGAGCATTGGTGGTATGGTAGCATGTTATGTTGCTAATTCTAAGAAACTCAATTTCTTATTAGCAGATAGAACTTTCGCTCAGTTCTCAGACATAGCTCATTACACCTACGGTTCCAAAATAAAATCTCTCTTTAGAATGTTAGTAGATTGGGATTTCCAGATGAGCTCATTTTTTGTTTAGGCTGATTGTTACAAAGTACTTTAAAATTTCATATTTCAAACCAAAATTTCATCCTTAATTAGAAGTTATTTTTCTCTCTATAAAATTAATCCAATACTAGAATTAAATTAGATTCAAAATTTATAAAGAAAATAAATTTTGAGTAGAAATAATTAATAAAATTAGCTTTGATATTTTTTAGATTAAAAAAAATTAAAATAAACAGAAAATATTTTAATTTTAGCCAAAATAATCTAATGAATTTTTGATTAAAAAAATTTTAATTTGCTTTTAAATTTTAATTCGATCAAAATTGAACTTAAAGATATTTAATTTAAAATTATATTAATTAAATCAAATGAAATTTTGTTTTATTTTAAGCTTAAATTTATATTATTTTGAATTTAATTAGCTTATAAGCTTTGATTTAAAGGATGAAGTTATTCCATACATGGCCAGCCTTAAGAATGGTGTGTCTAAAGATTATGTCATTTTGAATAATAAGTTAAATACTACTCCCATGATTGATTTTCCTAAGATCCCTAGTTCATCTAGAAGCAGTTTATCTTTGAAAGAAAGACTTTCTTTATATGCTTAAGACAGGAAAAGTTAAATGAAGAAGGCATTTGAAGATGACTTCAGATTGAACGAAATTTCACAAGATATACTATCCTAAAATGATACTATTTCACTATTTAATTCTTTGCGTAGAATTATGGAAGTTATAAAAGATGTTTCTTAATATAGAAGCTAAGGAGGAAAAAGAAACCCTAGCAGTAAATCTACTTGTCAAACATCTAAGCATAGAAAAACTAATTCTTAAATTCGCAGATCCAATTCAGATCCACAAAACATTGTAGATGGAGCTGAAGAAAGTTAATTTGAAAAAACTAATTCTTAAAATTTGAATGAGAGCATAAACTTAGATATGACTTTAAATACAAGTATGATCAAATAGCCTTATGATGATGCTGACTCATCAATGATATATTAAGGAAATCATAATGATAACCAAATTTCACCAAATGAAAGTAATTAAAATTCTTTAGAAAAAACATCTATCCTCCAAAAGCAAAATGAGTTTGCTTCTATTGAAATGCAAAGCACTACTGCTAGCTCAGTAAGTAGCTAAACAAATACTGAAACAAATACTAAAACTGACTTCTAAAAATCACATCTTTAGTATCTTAATGATGATGTCAGATCTGATGGGGCATTTTAAGACTTCCTTATTCATTGCTTTTCAGTTATGGATTAATTTGACTCAGCTGGGCTTTCTCTTTCTGGTGTTTTCACAAACTTCCGTTCTGATTTACAATTCAATGTATTTAAGGTAAAATATTTTTTTTTTTTACATAACATTTAGTATTAATTTTAAAATAAGCAATTCTTCTTGAACTTGGAACAGTGGGGAAGTGTAAAACCTTAGACATACATCATATAGAAAAATTTAAATATTTTTGGAATTAAAAAATATGGTTTGGTAACAACAAAAATCTGAATGTATTTGATATTTGAATGTTATTTAATAATATTTGTAGGTAAAATTGAAAGAGACAATTAAAAAATTTAGAGAAATGAATTAGCAACACAAGACAGATGGACACTATTATTTTGAAAAATTGGTAATTTGAAATAAATAAAAGAAAAGAAAAAAAATACTTATTATTTTTTTAATTTTAATAATTAGATCAATATGGATTTATCAATAATTTGCAGTAAGTTGAGCATAATTAAGGAAAAGCTTATTAGAGATTTACAGTAAGAACAATTAAAAATGAAAGATGACATAGAAATATGTTTATCTGGTAGGGGAGAAAATGATGACAAAGAATTAAATTAAGGAACATCATAATACAGTTTTACAGATAAAGATAAGTATTATGAAAATTCAGCAGGCTACTTATTATAGCTAGATTGCGGACATAATGGTCTTTACAGTAATAACGAATTAAATTACTTGGAATTCCATATGAAAAGATCTGGGTTTTTGTCATGATCATAGTCTATTTGACTAACTTCTATCAACTGATTATGCTTCAATTAACTTTTTTGTTGTATTTTACAGTCAGTATTATTATTTTATGTACAAATATAATTTATTAAAATTATTGCTGATAAATACTTTAAATTCATTTATGATTAAAGAACATCTTCATATACATACTTAATTTTATTTTTTAGTAAATTAACTAGTTTATTTTTAATAACTTGGAGAATTTTCTTTATTGTAATTTTATAAATATTTGTAATTACTGCAATTACTACTGAAAGCTTGCTACTGAATAAAATCTTATTAGATTTTTTTTGTTTATAATCAATTAAAATTTTGCAAAATATTTATTTAGCATTCGCTAAATAAATTTCTGCAAGTAGCTATATAATATTTTCAATACTTAAAGAACTTTAAATAAATAATTATAAAAATAAGTTTTTTTAATGATGAATTATATGTTATTAAGAGGTACTTTTTATATAAATGAAGACAATAAATAATTAAGTATTTTTAAATTATATTTATTCACTAATTAAAAATTTTAAATTAAACAGAATAAAATTTTTTAAGTCTGGATTTTAGTCAATTAATTTCTTTATTATGCATTTTGAGTTGATATGACTTTTCAGAAAATAGAACACTGCTTGCATAAAGGTTGTTCACTTCTTATCAAATTGTTTACATATCTTTTATTTTAGTCAATATAATTTTGACATTTTTATGCATTCTTGTAATTTGGATTTAATTCTAGCACTTTTTGATAGCTTTCATAAGCTGCTCTAACATTAAGCTAATCTTCATATATACCACCTAGATTGTAGTATGATAAGAAATGCTTAGGATCGAGTTATATTGTCCTTTAGTAATACTCTTTGGCAAGCTGAAGATTTTTAAACCCATTTCTATAGCAATAACCTAAGTTAAAAGTAGTAGATATATGTTTTGGATCTAAGGTTAGTGCTTTTAAGAAATGCTAAATGGCAATTTAATACTAATCTTTATCACGGTAGCCCATGGCAATATAATAATTAGCTCCAAAATGGTTTGGATTAATTTCTAGGCATTTCCTATAGAAATATATACACTCATCTATTTTTTCTTGATCTGTTTTTATCTAACCTAATTGGTAGTAAGCTTTTTCTAGACCAACTTTTGAGTATTCAATAGTTTTACGTAAATAAAATTCTGCTTGGTTACGGTCATCCTTTTAATAAAAGCAGTCTCCTAGCATTCTATATGCATCTGGTATATTTTAATTTAATTCAAGAATTGTTTTGAGATACTTAATTAGTTTGTCACTTGTTTGGCTTATTTCATATTCACATGTTGCTGCAAATAAAAGAGAGTTGATATCTTTAGGATTTATTCTTATTACATTCTCGAAATATGGTAATGCTTAGGTATACATTTTTTTATCTTTAAAAACTGTTCCAAGTTAAAATGAAGCGATAGGTTCATCTTTATTTAAATTATAAGCTTTCTAAAAGTGTTATATTGCTTCATCATCTCTCTTCATTTTTAAATTTACAATTCCTAATTCTAAAAATGCTCTATGGTTTTTTGGGTCAATTTCAATAGCTTTTTAGAATTGCTAAGCAGCAAGTTAATCTTCGTTTTTCTACTTATGGATAAACCCTAAACAAATATAGGCATTAGTCATTTTAGGATTTTGTTCTAAGGCTCTTTTGTAATAAATTTAAGCTCTTTCATATCTTTTTGTTTTTTCCATTTCTAAATATCCAATTTATATAAGCAGATCTACATTCACAACATCAGATTCAAGGATAGTTTCATAATACTAAATTGCTTGAGGAAACTAATTTCTTTCCATGTATATTTTTGCAATTGCTTCTAAAGAATCTATATCCCCTGAGTCTGCTTCTACTGCTTTCTAGTAATATTTTATAGCCACATCCTTAGATTATTAAATTGTCCCAACAAGATAGTTTATATGACTACTATTGGGATAGAGTTGAAGGGCTTTTTGACCATAGCTTTCAGCTTAAATGTGGTTCTATTATTCATAATAAAGCTGAGTAATGTTAAATAAAGTCATCATGTCTTTTTAGGAAATATCAAGAGCCTCTTTATATGCAGCTAAAGACTCCTTCTGATTTTTCAAGATTTTATGATAAATATATCCTTTTCTGAACAAAATTTATGGGTCATTATATTCCTTGTTTAATTAAATAGCTTTCTCTATTTCGCTCAAACCAAGCTAGTTATTTCCTTATAAACAAGAAAGCACTGCTTTCAGAGAATAAATCTAAGGCGAATTAAGCTCTAGACCTAAAGCTGTTTACAAAGATTCATAGGACTGTGAATATTTTTGTTACAAAAAGTACAACCAAGATTGATAGTAGTGAATTCTCCAATAATCTGATTAAATAGCTAGACACTTATCAAGATAATTTTGAATAAGTTTATATTTACGCTTCAAACAGCTTAGGATAATAATATGAGATTATCCAAGCATGCAATCAACTTCATCTTCATTAATATCACGAGCTTCTTAAAAGTATTGCTCTGCTTTTTTAAAGTTGTAATTTGCACAAGCTTCAAGAAACCCTAAGGTTATCAAATAATTAATATTATCTGGATTGTTTTTCAAGTTTTTTTTGTACTTTTCAAGCAAATTATCAGCCTCCAAATAGTTAAAATCTATTAATCTAGAATTTAATCCAGATGATTTAAATTATGGTGCTGAATTATTTGAGTATTACTTAGAACTAGTAGAATACTGTTTAGAAATATTAGAGTACTGCTTAGAGTTATTGCTTTTTAAGTTATTAGAGAAGATATCGCTAAACATATCTTATTAATTATTATTTGAATACTAAGATGATTATTTGCTTGATTTACTATTAATAATAATATTTGTACTTGCTTGACTATATTCAGAGGTATCATTGATTGAAGGATGTTTCATAATATCTTGCTCTTCCTCAAACTGATTTCCATCATCATCAACGTTTTCAATAAACCACTAATGCATCTTTTCACGAATTTAGTTTATATTTGGTCTTTGCTGAGGATCTTATACTAAAATATATTGAATGATTTTATTACATTTAGGATCTAGGTTAGGAGAATCTAAAGCAATCAATTTATCGAATTCACTGCAACTAACTAAATACATAACTTTTTGGATAGGGAGCCCGCCAAATAGTTTTAGACAAATACCAAGTGCCCATATATCCGCTTCTTTGCTTTGCTTGACTTCTTTTGATTATTCCTTGAGAACTTCTGGAGGGAAATAAGCGAAAACACCCTTAGGACCTGCGATTGAAAACTACATCGATTACTAGGCATTTTAAGTTTTTTTAGCTAGTCCAAAATCACAAAGCTTAACAACTCCTGCCTTATTGATAAGTATATTCCTGACTGAGAGATCTCTAACTACATAGTTTTGATTGTGTAAATACTCAACACCATCAATAATCTACTAAGCATAATAAGTGAAATTAGCATAAGGTATATGTTTAGTGCCATTCTTTTTGATCCAACCTTCGAGGGAAAACTCGCACAAATCCATCTAAATAAAATGATAGAGATCTATGACATATTCATCTCTAAGCTCAATAATGTTTTTATGGCTGCATTCTCTCATGATTTGAGCTTCTCTCTTGCAACTTTAAAGTTTAGTTTCATCTATCTTTTAATTGGATGAATCACCAACATACTAAGCTTTCACTGCATATTTAACACCTGCCTACGTGTTTTCAGCAAACAAGACACTACCAAATCCACCCTTACCACCTTCCTTATTTAAAACTTTCAAGTTTTTTTGAGTTTCAATATAATTTGCTAATTTAGTGAGTTCCTTTTCATATTAACTTTCCTCTTCCATTTCTATATATTTGCTTCTTTAGGTATATTTTTATATGTTAACTATTTAATACTTTAAACTTCTTAGCCAAATAATAAATAAACACAATTTTTGAAATATAAATTTTTTATAGAGCAAGATACTATCATTATTTCAATAAAAGTAAATAAGGGTATTTATTTTTTTACCTACCTCACTCAACAAAAATTAAAAACCATCCAAATCAAATAATTAGAGTCTAATATTAGTAAGGATAATATAAACCATAGATTTTGAAATTCCATTCAGATCATTTATTTTAGTAAAATTAAATACACAAATTTGTGAAAATACAGAATATATTATTCTCATTAAAGCAAAAACTGCTTGATCAAAATCAATCAAAACTTTGTAACAATTTTATTAATTTGTAAGTCCTTCTAATCAATATAATGAGTACAAAATTATTTAACTTAAAAAGCTTCAATTAAATTATTATTTTTTTGTATTATCTAAATAATTTTAAAAGTATTTAAAAAAACTTAGTTTTGGTAGGATGTTTTTTTTTTAGAATGAACAAATTTGTAAAAAATAAATAAAATTGTTTGCCAGGAAGAAGCTTGTTTTTTTCAACCTGGCCTAAATAAAGCCCCCAATTTATATTCTCTATTATCAACAAAAGAGTTGCATAAAAGTAAAAAAAGAAGGATTTGTATATTAATCAATTTTTACTTATCTTTAACTTAATTTTTCTTCTCAAAAGAAGCATTTTAGGATTTTAGATGATTCTAATGGTAAGAATAAATATGACTCATAAAATTGAAATATATTTATTGATCAAGAAATAAATTCAGAGGATAATAAACTCTTGGTATATAAATCTAATTCAGAATAAAAAATAATAATTTACAATTTTATTTATTGATTACTTATCTTAATTAATTTCCTTGTTAGTAATTCACAATATTAAATAATATTTTTTAGCATTTTTAATTAATAGAAATGAAGAAAAATTTAAATAAATACTTTTTTGTTTCTAATAATAATAATAATAATAATAATAATAATAGTTTGTAAATAATAAATAAGACAATTTATTTAATAAGTTTAAAGTTTTAAATCTTTGCTAAAGAGAAAAAAGAAATTTATCAAATTCTGAATTTATTAAATCACTCTATAATATAAATAAATAAGTTAATTAATATGTTTCAAGTCATATTTTTCTAATAAATTTATTAAAGAACTCTAAAAATAGTATTAAATAGAAAATAAAAGCTCTTAAGCTCTTTAAACATGCACATACATGTTTTTCTTCAAATAATTTCTAATGAAATTTCAAGTAATAATTAAAAGCGTTTTGATGATAAAGAAATATTAAAAAATGAAATAATATGTGAATGAGAGATGATCATATTACAATTATTTAAATTGTAAATAAAAAATTAATAAAAACAAAAAAATAACAAAGAATATACTAAATTGAATTTTAAATAAATAGCTCATAAAGTGATTTCAACAACTTATTCATTATCTTTTATTTTCGTGACTGATTTAATTTTAAAGACACTACCGCAGTTAAGTAGGTATTCTACTTCTGTTTCGTACTTAGATATTCCTTATAAACACTTAGGTCTCATTTAATATTGCTTAGATCCATACTCAAAATCTAGTTAAAAAATTACTCTTACATCAGTGATTCCACCCATTTTAGAAAAATTACGAGCAACATTCGGATTTAGAGAAAAAGAAGAAAATCCACACATACATATCATTTCATTAGGCTTATAAAGGGATTCAAATATATTTAAAGGAATTGGCACACCTCTATAGAGAGTAACTTTTTCTTTTTATTCAGATTAGTTTAAAACAATATTTTAATCATTTTATTTAATTGGCTTTTTTATTTTAGAAAATTGTGAATCATCATAAATAACAAGAGCAGCCCTAAAGCATTGTATGAGATCCCAAAAAATTACTAGCATGTCTTGATTCAATACACTTAGCAAGGTATTCAAAAATTTGTAAAACTTAGAATTTTCTCTAGTGTAAAGGTTTAAAATTTTTATTGCAATTGAATGATTTGTTGGATTTTAGATTTCAAAACATTCTAAAAGATCTTAGTAAATTCCTTAAGGATCTATGAAAGAGTCAGGTATTTAAATTTTATAGTTTTTAGCAATTGTTTTAGCTTTTTCTAATCTTTGCTTCAAATTTTGATTATCTAGATCCTACCTGATATCTTATAACTCGAAAAACTAAAAATTACATTAGAGTTTGTATGGCTTATTAGGGTGGAAATCAGTGAGCTAAAATTTTAAATAATCTAGCTGATCTTCTTCCTCATTTTTCAATAAAAGAAATTCTTATCTCAATCCTTGATCAAGATATTGACACAACTAAACTAATGGAATGACTCTTAAGCAATCTTTTGGAAAAATTAAATTTTAAATTGCAGCAAACATTTAATTTGGAATTGAAGTTGCTAAGTAAACAAATCCTTATTCTGAAGAAGCAATTTTTTAAAATTCCTCTTATCTTTCAGCTGAAGTGAAAATAAAAACACCTTAAATAAACTCTTAGCTAATCTTTTGTTTTTTAATATTTTTAAGCCATTCTAAGTTTCTTCCATCTGTTTGCTTAGAAAAACCACCAGCAGAACTTCCGCTCATTATGATGTATAACAACTTTTAGTTAAGATTTTACTTAACGTAATTCTAAAATTCCTCATCTTTACTAAATGTTAAAATTTCTTCAATAGCCCCATTGCATAATTCCTAAAATGATTTCAAATAACGTTTATTTTCACTACTATATACATTATAGTCAAGCCATATTAAGCATTTCTTACAAGGAGTTTTCATTTTGTTATTAATATTGTTTAGTTCATCTTTTAAATTATAAATAAGATCTTTTATTTATTTCATTTTCTATTTACTGATTTTATTATCTGTGCCAAATGTACCATCATTCATCTGATCTGAAGTTTCCTTAACTTCTTTTTAGAATTGTTTGAATAAGTTTCTAAAAATTCTATAGAAATCTCCTAAAGTTTCGTCATTTACATCCATGATAGATTAGTCTACTTTCTCCAACATGGGCTAAACTATTTCTAATTATTCAACAATGCGCAAGCATGTCATTGAATTAAATGTATGATCGTTTTTTTGTTTTTTCAAGATTTCATCTATTTTCTTCTCAATTTCATTCTTGTCTTGTAAAATTTTGTTTTTTTAATTGTGGATATTTTATTCCATAGCTTACTAATTTTTATAGATCTATTTATCTATCTATCTATCTTTCTTTTTAATTTTTGATTGTTTTAAAATAACTCTTTATTAATTGATTCTAATCTATTAGAATATTTAAATTTCTTTAAATACCTTTTTTAGATAGATAAATAATATCTTTAGTTTGTCATTTTACAAAAGAATAATTTAGTTTTTTAATATTCTAAATGGTACTACCTTAATGTGATTTTTATTCCTTTTTTAAATCTTTCTGAATTAGTATTCATGCTTTGATTTTATTTATGCTTACCTGCCGTTTATACATGACAAAAAAGTAAAGCAAGCAAATATTTATTTAAAAAATAATAATTTACAAAAATGCCTTTGCATTAAAGCAAGAAACAAATATTATTTTGAATGGCTACTTATTAACAACTTTATTTTTTTCCAAATAAATTCTTATTTTTTGCTAAAAGCAACTGATTTCAAATTATGAAATTAATTCAATAATAATTATCATTTTAGCTTCAACAAAATATTTTATTCAAAATTAAAAATATTTTTAATCTTCTAATTAATTATATTTATTATTGACTTAGCAAAAACTTTTTTATTTCTTAGGAGAGCAAATAAATATTTTGATTAATTATTATATTAAACACTATATTAAGTTATAGAAATAAAAATCCTAAAAGTGGAAATCTGTATGTACACACATTTAAAATTAGGTTTGTGATTAGATAAATGTGCTGATATTTTAATATTGTTTTTAATATATTTATAAATTTTCTTTAAGTTTTTCTAATAAAAAAATCAAAAATATTAGAATTTTTTTAGCAGAGCAAATAAATATTTTGATATAATTTTTTTAAAATATTATATTAAGTTATAGACATAAAAAGCATAAAAGTAGATATATGTATGTATGTATTTTTGTATGTTTGTAGATAGGTAGGTATTTAGGTAGATAGATGTGTGAGTGTAGTAATATTATTTTTAATATTAACATTTTATAAATTTTCATTCTGTTATATTTATCAAAAAAATGTAATGCTTTTTGTTATGAATATAATTAATAGATTAGCCAGCATTCCTATTAGTCTTTTAAATTTCTTTTTAATAATATCTTTAATTCAATAATATAAAAGCTCTCAGAAAATATCTTCCCATCTAGGATCGTACTTGGGATTTTTAATCTTAGCGCTTTGTACTGGGTTGATTCCTTCTGCTTTAACCTATTCTGAAATGATAATACCTTATTTCTCTATTTGAGCTATCTTTTCTTCCTTTAATTAGCTTTCCTCAGGAGGAATCCAAGGAGCCTTTAACTTTCTTTCTAAAAGTTAGTGCTTTTATATAATTTAATAATTAAAATAAGTAAGATGTTAATTAAAAGTTAATTATTTACCCAGTCAAAGTTCTTGAACCATGCATTCTATTTCAAAGCATTATATGAACCTCCAAGTCTAATTTCAGGAATCTTATTTAATAATTAGAGCATTAATTACTTAGCAACAGCATCCTTCATGTATGCAGGGAATTATATTTCTTTTTTAATAATTTCTTCGTAAATCTCATAAGGATCTTCAGCTTCTTCAGCGAAAGGAACATAACCGCACATAAATTCATATAAGCAAATACCTTTAATATGTATTAAAAATAAGTAATTAGTAATATTCTTTATAAAAACAAATAATTCATTACCTACTGACCAAAGATCTACAAGGAAGTTGTAACCTTTACCAGAGATAACTTCAGGAGCCATGTAGTGAGGAGTACCAATGATAGTGAATGTTCTAGTGACAGTGCCTGCTTTGCTCTTCATGATTTTAGCAGTACCCATATCAATTAATTTAAGATAACCAGCATGATCGACCATGATATTTTCAGGTTTGATATCTCTGTATATGATATAATTTGAATGCAAATACTCAAGTGTCAAAATGAGAGATCCAATATAGAATTAAGAATCGTAGGTAGAGAGCAAACCAATTTCTCTAATTACATCAAATAATTCCATACCTTATATGAACTCAAGCAAGAAATAGATGCATCTGTCATCCTTGAAAGAACGCAAGAATTTCATAACGAAAGGGAAATTGTTGAATTCCATAACTTACTTTTCATTCTATTTAAAAAAAAATAAAATAAATTATTTGTATAATTTTTATTTAACAATATTTATTAATTCTATTTTAATAACCTCAGTTGAATATTTATTAAATTAATATTTTGCTATTTTCTAACAGTTTTTAATAATCTCAATTTAACATTTACAAATCAATATTTTGCTATTCTCAAGTAATTTAATAAAACTGTTAATTTTTCGTTCAACTTTATTATATAATTTTTTATTGAATTTGCTTTAAAAATACAAAATTTGCATATGGTTGGGGTAAATTATTTTTTAATCAAAACAATCATTTTGATTTATCAATTTATAATTAATTTAATCTTTTTCTTCAAAAAACTTTTGCTAGTAGACTAAAAATATAAAAAAAATTACTTATATGTGCTTTTCTAAGCTTTGTTCTACAACTTGGGCTTTTGAGACGCACTTAAGTCCATAAAGCTTCTTTTTGCCTTTTTCCTTGACTAAGAAGACTGAACCGAATTAACCAAAACCTAACTTTTTAATTACTATGAGATCACTTAGCTTCATGTTAGAAACTTATGACTTTAAGTTAGACTCTTCAATAGCACTTTGCTCCTTAACTTACTTATTTTTATTAATAACATCGAAAGGAGATTCTCCAAAAAGATTAACTAATTTCTCGATTTTAATGCTACCAGTGATGCACTATTCACCAAATATAACTAAATTGCTAGGATAGACGCTTTTATCGTTTTGCATGAATGGTTCTTTGTCACCAAATACATGTCCCTTTTAGGCTACTACATCATTTCCTTTCTATATGGTTTTAATTGTTTTATTTAGATTCTAAAAATTAATAAAAATTACCTTTATTTAACCTTCCAAGAGAATAATTATTGCATTCTTAACGGGAGTACCTTGCTAGATTACAACTTCTCCATCTTTGTGGTGATTAATCTAAATATTATCAAGAAGCTTTTCCTTTTAAGACTTGGTAAATCCTTGATATCCTTCTAATCTTTCTAGACTCCACTTTGAAATGTTCTTATAAATGATAACTTCAACTTGATCACCCAAAATTCTAGTGAGCACATCTCTACCAAGAGCCAAACATTTGACATCGGTTTAAGCTTTAACAGTCATTGCTCTTTTATGAACTCCTTGAAGCAAAGCGGTTTCTCCAAAAGAGTCACCACCTTATAAAGTTCTAACTTCTGCACCTCCTCTCATTACGCTTACAGAACCTTCCTTGATAATGTAGAAAGATGAAGCAGGGTCATCTTCGCTAACAATAATTTAGTCCTTCTAGAATTTTTAATCAATCAAAACTCCGGCAACTGAGTTCTTCTATTCAACAGTTAAATTTTCTATATTTAAGTTAGTAGATTTAAATATTAAAAATTGTTCATAATGAAACAATTAAATCTTTCAAATAAGAATTAATAATGAATTAGCAACAAATTAAGAGATAGCTAATAAAAACAATATTTTATAATTAAAACATAGATTTTTAAAAGAAGATATTATTTTTTTTTAAATCCGATTCTACACAAATATTGAAAAATTAATTAAAAAAAACTGACTAATTTTTAAATAAGTTCTTTTCTATGAACTAGAATCAATCAAATTAAAATAAAAATCGATCTAACTCTATATTCTTTTTTACTTTTACTGATTTTTATATAATCTTTGTTTTTCTGATCATTTAGTTTTTTTGAGTGAGCAGCTCGAAAGTAAAGAATCGATTAAAAAAAGCTTAAAAACCATTTGTGGGAAAAACAAATTTAAGTTAAACTTATTTTTGACATGTTAAATTAAGCTATGTTTATGGTTTTTCTGAATTTTAAAATTATTTTTTAAGAATTTATCTCTTAAATAAGCTTTTTTAAATAAAATTATCAATGAACTTGATTTTTTATGCTGCTTAATAGTTTAAATAATATTGCACTAAATGGTTTTAACAATTAAAAGCTAGTCTAGCTTCTCTTTCCCTTTAGAAAAATAGTTGCTTTGAAAATTATATAAAATTTTTTACGGAAAAACTTATGGTTTTCAATGAACTTTCTATTTTGTTCATATTCTTTTGTGATCATTTCTTCAACTACTCTTCTAAAAGTAGCTCTATCAATACCCCAAAGGTGACATTTTTGCAAGGCCTAGCAAGAAGCGCTTCTTGGGGCATTATAAAGTAGAGCTAACTCTCCGAAACCTTCTCCAGGAACAATATCTCTCTTAACATTATTCTTTACACTGACTTAAATTCTTCCCTATTCTAATATTTACAAATTTTATTAGACCAGTGTTTTTAAACTGTATTTTAATATAGTATTTAGGACTTATTTTTTTGTGTGTGTAAGCACTACTTTGTATTTGCCTATGCTAAAAAAAACTAAATTGATATTTTACCAAGGATAAAGAAAGTTGAGGCATTGTCTTCTTCTTTAATGATAGTTTCTCCCTCTTAAAGTTCACAATAGAACATCTCGTTGACTAATGTTTCCCTTTAAAGAAAAAGATAAATTTTAAACTTAAAACCTGAAAAAGATAGTAACTAACTATCTATAAGAATTTGAAAAAATAGCAAATTTAATTATACAATTAATTGTCTTGTAGGTTGTAGAATACGAAGTGATTTCTTAAGCATGTAATAATGAACTTAATGTCTTGATAATTTTTCTTTTTCTCTACTCTCTTAAAGTTTTCACAGATTTCAATCTCCATTGAGAACTCATTTTTAATAGCTGCTCTTTTGTTACCTCTTCTTTTCTATTTTTTACAAAATTAAGTTTAATATAATGCTCATCGCTTGCTCTATTAAGCTATTTTATATTCCTATTCAGTCACACAAAATTTTCCCTTCAATAAATAATTTATGCTTTACAAATACTTTTTAAGTATTGTTTTGTTTGTTTGTTAATAATAAAGTTTGACTGACGAAATGCTTATCGAGCGGTAATAAATTAAGGTTTAAATTGATGGGCTGTATAAATTACGTCAAGAGGAGTAGAAGGATTATTGGGGTTTTTGTTCAATTCCACTCTTAAATCTTTGTAAGATTGTAAAGCTATCTTTTTATCTTCCATTTTTGATGAGGGTTATTAAATCTTTTTCAGGAGTTGTTTTTGCTTCTTTTATTTATTTAATTATCTCTTTTCCTTTTAAGTAAAAGCTTGTTGATTGAATTTTTTATCGTTTTATTCACAAAATCAAATAATTTTTAATAAATTAATTATTACCTTAATATCCTTTAATCCTAAATTTAAAAAATTGGATTTTATTTAGAATTTTCATGCTTGCATGTATGATCTGCTTGCTATCAATAAAATTTCATTCAATTAATCGAAATGAGATATTTATTACCTTCTTGCATACAGATTGCTAACTAATTCATTTCAATCTATCTTAGGTTTACATCTAAATTTTGTTTCTTTTTCTTCTTCTTCTTCCCTTCTATATCCACTCTACCTGCTTCACGTTAAACCATATATTTACACATTAAAATATTTACAACAAAATATCTTTTTTATTATTATTTTATTATTTCTCATTCTGCTTTCAACTTTTAAAAAAACGAGCAATCCTGCTTAAATATTTTATTCTAAACTAAATCGAAAGCTACTTTACAAAAAAATACCAACTAGCTAGTGTTTATTTTATGTAAAAATATTAAACTCTCGCTTAGACAGTTGACTTAACTTTTGAAAAAAAAATTTATAAAATAACTTTCTGGTTTTAAATATCTTTATTTGATTTGCTTCTGTAAAATATCGTCATTCAATTTTACTAATTTATACATCATATCGTAAAGAAAATTTATTTTCTGAAAACTTGTCACAACTCATTCCAACAAGAATTTCTAAGATATGCTAATAATTTACACATTTCGTATAAAAAATTTATAAATCATAAATTTTATATTATTTATCAGCATTATATAAAGCTTTTATCAAGTTTTTTTTAAGACCAGCAACTTTCTCCTAACAAAAATGATAATCATTTTATCGTGAGATTTTTTCATTCTTCTAAAAAAATGGAAATGTAACTAAAGCTAATGCTAAAATTCAAAAGATTTGTATCAAAATTTATCAAAATGCAAGTCGAACCTCAGCAAATTACTTTCGAGGAGGTAAATTAAATAAAAAGAAAATAACAAAATACCAAAATTTCAAACCAAGCATATTTTTAGCAAATAAATCTTCAATAATTTTTAACAAATAATAGAATTTTTGTTTTTTATATTTTCCAACTTTTAAATTTACATTTTTAAATAAAAAATAAAAAGATTTTACAAATATTTTAGTTAATTATGAAGCAAATACATGTAATAAAATTTTATTTTAGCTAAATTAGCTAGTTGTACTGAATTATTTTTTTATTCAATAATTAGTAATTAAAGCACTACTTTTTACCTTAAGATATTTTATTCATCCCTAAGCTTATAGATTATGCAATAAATTTGCGAATTTATAAAAATGCAAAACTGACTTTATTTTGTGTATAAAAAGTTGTGGTAAATATAAAATATCATTTAATTTTCAGAAATTGCAAAAAATTAAAAAATATCTATTTAAAATTCATTCATTTTAGATAAATTAATTAATAAAATTGATTGATAGATAAATAGATAGATTTATTGATTATTCTTCTACAATTATCAAAACTATAAATATTATGACGTGTGCTTTTCTGGATTATTACATATTAAAATATTCTTCGTTGATTAAGCAAAATTAATTATTATACAATCATAAATTTAAATTAATCTATAATACTATTTTTTTATGTATATCTCAATAATATTAAACTATTTTTAGAATTATAAAGATTTTTATCTTTTCGCTTTACTTCTTATCAAGTATCACCAAATATTTTTTGATTTTGCGCTAGATATTTACATTATTTTAAGCTAAATCGTTATTATTTTTTAGATTTTAGCTATTAATAATAATAGTTTGGATTTAGCAACTAATCAAATATTTTGTTAAAAGTAAAAATATTTAATTTAGCAAAATATATTCTGAGAAAAAATAACTATATAAATATCTCTAATGACAAATATATGTAAATTAGAAATAGAAGGATATAATTGATTTAAATATTTATATATATTTGGAATATCATATAATCTATTATATTTATTACATTTCTATAAATCTCTAAAAAATAAAAAATAAGTAATAAATTTGATTTATTTTCTTAATTGGCTCTGCTTGGTTATATTCATAAAATACGGATATTACATTCAATTAATAATTTCTAATTTTAATTTACTTTTTCAAATCTTGTGAATATATATATACCTTAAAAAATTAAATCTAAGCATTTTTATTGTTAAAGGCAAATATTTGTAATTAACCCATTAATTTTTGGTAAAATTTATTTCTTTTTATGCTCTATTTTTACATAAAAATATATTAATATGATATATAAAATTAATTTTAAAAATATAGTTGAATTAAATAAATAAATAAATTATTATTGTTAATTTATGAAAGAATTATTTTTAATTAATTTATTTGTATAAAAGTTAAATAAAATTTATTTTTTAGCCACTCTTAAAGTAATATAAAGGAAGTTCAATTATTTGTTTGAAATTAAATACAGACTGAATAATAATAAAATGAATTAGTATTTTTTATTTTATTTCAAAAAAAAGTAAACTGATTGTTAGCATAAATTAGTTCGTTTTTTGCATTTAAAAAGACTAAATTATAGCATTAAAGTTAATTTATTTACTATTTTATAACTTAAAATATTTTTTAATGTATTTTTTTTTGGTAAATATCATAAAGGAATAATATATTTTTTTAAAATTAATATACTGATTTTGTAGAGTGGATAATTCTTATAATTAATTTATTTTTCTTTAATTTATATAAATAAAATTATAATGAAGCTTTTATTGGATGAATCAAAATAGATTTTATTTTAAATATATTTTCAAAGTTAATTAAATGGATTCAATTTTAGTTAAAAAACTATTATTAATTATAAAATTAATTTTGCCTAATTTTTTGCCCACTAAAAGATGTTTAGTTTTTAGGATCAATATTTTCATCTCTTTGTGAATTTTTTCTTTCTGACATTAGAGAAGAATTAGTATTAATTTTAGAATAGTTTTTTAAGGGTGGCTGAAAACTCATGTTGTTAGATGAATTTTTCAAGAAGTTTGTTAAAGATTGTTAATGAGATATATCACTTCCTGAAACTAACTCTTGACTTGTTCCAACGTTAGCGAAGGAGAAGGTTCTATTATGATTGTTTGCGTTCGGATATGAAATTTTTTCGTATCGCCTTGAGGAATTCATGCTAGCCTAACTTTAGTTGTTGTTGTCATTTTTTTTAAACTAAAATAAATTTGTTTTATCTTTATCATTATTAAATGCTAAATCTTTTTATTTTTAGTTAAATTATTGTTCTATTTGCTGTTATTTATTTGTTTATTAGTTTAATTTTAGTATTTTATTTTTTATTTTTTAGCTATTTGTCATTTCAGATACTTTTTCTTTCAACTCTGCTCCTATATTTTGTTATTAAGGTAAAGCTAATTTGTTAAGTTGCTATAGATTAGCTACGATTTAGCTTTTAGATTCTGATTAGCTTTAGTTCTTATTGCTGAAAGAATTTCGTTTTTAAGGCTTTTTTGATGATGATTAATTGAGTTTCATTTATTGTAGGATCTTTTCTTGCATAGTAATACTACCACTTCTTGTATGTGATTATAATAAATTTTATGAACCATTATTTTAATTTTGTTATTGACTGCAGTTGTTGACTAAGTTTTAATTTAGTTGATATTAATCCTAATTTGATTAATTTCTTAATAGAAATTGTTATTCTTATTGGAGCACATTTGCTTGATGAATAAAACTTTCTTATTAAAGCATATTAGGTTGCTTTGCTTAGCTAATTAAATTAATATTTTATTAATTGTTCACTTAAGAAATGAATGAATCGTTATTTTAAGGAGAAAAAGAATTCCTTTTGATTTCATTTATCTTAGGTTGTTGGCTAGAATTACTCTATTGTGTATTTTTTTTTAAAGCAGGATCATTAAAAATTTCATATCCATTCTGATAGCTTTAATGAACTTCTCCTTTCGAAGTATCAAATTCAACTTTACTTGCTTAAAAGCTAGCTTCAAAATTTTTAACATGCTAATTTGTTGGGCTCAAAAAAGCACTTAATTCTTTTTTTCTAGATGATAGCTTCATTTTTAGATTATTAACAGGACTTCTATCTTTTTCTGGTTAGCTTTAGCCTCTGATAAGTTTGATTTCATCACAATATTCATCATTTTGAACTAAGTTAAACTAATTTTATCTGTTCCTAGTTTAATCTTGAGATTATTTTTTAGTTTAGCTTTATGTTTAAATTAAAATTATTAAAATAATTGCCAAAATCAATTTTTATTTGCAAATAAATTACTCTAAAGAGATGCTTTAACCATTAGGAGGAGTTTGAACAAAGGTTGATGTCGTGTTGTTGCTATTTCTAAAAGAATGGATTTGTTTAGGATTTGGTAAGTTGGAACTACTTAAATCAAAAAAGGAATCAGTGTTGCATCTTTTGCTGAGGAGGCTTTCTTCACTTAATTTGATGTTATTAAGAGGAATATTCAAGTTGGAACACTTGAATTTCAACGAAGCTATTTCTTTTTAAAGTAAATCTTCTCTAACAGCTAGTTTCTATTCGTTTTCGGTTATTAACTTTTCTCTATTTTCAAGTTTCTCTTTATAGAATAGGGAAGATTATTAATTTTAAACGCAACTAACTTAAACACCTATTGCCTCTAATTTTATTTAAGCATCTTCTAGTTCTTTTGTCAATTCGCTATGTTTTTTCTTCATACTTTGCTCTATTGTAGTCAATTCTTTCTTTTTATCTGCAATTTATTTTTTGCTATCTTCAATTTCTTTGTATTACTCTTAAAGCTGTACCTAATCTTATTCAGTTTATTACTCTTTCTCATTAAGACTTGCGAATCTTGACTCCAGAGACTCTTCCTGCTTAATGTAATAATCTAATTCTTACTATTTGATCAAATACATTTAATCATTTAAAAGTTCTTTTTCCTGATCTTAGTTCTGATGAACTAAATTGTCTTTCTATATTTGTATTTCATAAAAATCTTACTCTATAATTGTATTTTTCTTAATTATTTCTTATTTGAGCGCATTTAAATCCTATTCAAATTCATTTAATTATTTTTCCCTTTCAAATAACATTTTCTCTAAATTCTAGATTTCTTCATATTCAGAATTTTAAAAAGATTTGTTTTGCTATCTTTCGCTACCTCTTCCTGAGAGTTTCTATGATCTATTTGTTTACTCTTCTTCTAATTGACAAAAAGAAACTTGCTCGCTCTACCTAAATTTCTCTTTCAGCTCTTCTTCTTTCTACTCCCGATAAGCAAGTCCTGACTCCCATATATCAAAAAACTCAAAAAGAATTTTGAGTCTTTAAATTTATTTCTCCATATCAACTATTTCAGTTAAAGTAAAATCCTCTCTGTTATAAACACTTTAGTAATTTTAAATAAAATCATTCTACATGGTTTTATTTATCCCCTCACTTTTATTAGAGTATTTCTTCTAAACAGACATTTTTAGAAGTTATTGTATAGAAAAGCAAATTTCAAATTTTTTAAAACAATGTTCAATGTTACTTAGGTAATTCCTACTTGTTATGTATTATTTATTTGTTTTTTTCTTAATTTTTAGGGTGTTTTATAATCTAATAAAAAATCTAAGTTAACTAAAGTAACTAATATCCACAATTAAACTTTCTTTTACAAAATCAATATGATTTTGCAAAATTTATATTTTTTAATATATCTGTTAAAATCAAATGATTGTAACGTTAAATATCTTTATTTTATAAATCAATTACTATTCTAATTTTATATTTTTTATATTTATTTTTAGGCATTTTTAAATATTTTATTTTTTAATTCAGATTGTTTTTTTGATAGACTCTATAATTTATCATTTTAATTAAAAAATTTGTGATAATTATTAATTTTTTTTATTAAAAATTTTATGTGTAGGTGAATTCACAAAGAGTAAAATAATTTTATTTTAGCACATTTTAATAACTGCATTACAAAAATGGATTAAAAAAGAAAATAAATTAAAATAAGGAGGATGAGGAGAGGCTTATGTGAAAATAATATGATATTATTAAAAAAGATTCAGAGGCGCTTTAGAAATAGAAATAAAGGAGTTTGGATTGTGTATACTTTTTGAAGAATTTGTAGATTATAATGCTAAATCTGGTTTATCAAGTGCGGCTAAAATGTAAAAAAAATAATTTTTAATATAAAATATGAAATTAAAAGAAAAATACTTTTATTTTAGTTTTGTCTAGTAGCTAGATTAGCAAAATATTCAAATAAAATTAAGAAGTATGGATGAATGGAGACCTAAGCTAAATAAAAGTAACAGCGGATATGATCAAAAAAATTCAGACAAGCTCTTTAAAATGGAAATGAAGTAGTTTTGATTCAGAATTGATATATTTGGTTACTTTAAGTGCAGCTGAAGTATAATAAATTCACTTTAAATACGAAAAAAAGAAAAAAAGGAATAAAATAATTTTGTTTTAGTATGTAAACCTATAGAAATATTTGGGATAATAATACTTTAAAATAATAAATAAGTTATTGAAATAAAGTAAATAAGAAAATCTAAAAATAAAATAAGAAGAATGAAATCTTTTACTAAAATTTTTTATGGAGCTCTGAGGATTGCTACTGCAGGCATGGTAAATGTTAGTGTCGATAAGTCCAAGATTGTTTTGAAAGATCCCTTTACAGGATTAGCTGATTTGATTAAAAAAGGTTCAGACAAACTCTTTAGAAATAGAAATCAAGGAGTTTGGATTGGAAATAGACCTATTGCAGAATTTGGCAACGAAGAGGTTACATTTGGTTTCTCAAGTGCAGCTCTAAGAGCGTTTAACTTGGATGTTATGCATTAAGCTGTAATGGTGGATGGTCATGTCTATTCCCTTTCTAATGATAAAGGTGGAAATATTTAGATTAAAGAAGTCTTTTCAAATTATGAGAAAACCAAATATGAATGGAGATACAGAGGAGAATCTAAAATAACAATACAAAATTTTGAGTAAATGATAGAATAACTTAATTAGCATAATGCTAAATATAATATTGCTTATGCTAACTGCTAAGATGTTTCAGATGCATTGAGCAAATATGCCTTAGGTTTATATTCTAAGGAAAAAAGTTTATTCCTCATATTTCCTAAAGCTTATAATATTGGCGATGCTTTACTTTATGGAATATATTCAGGTAGTGGAGCTAAAGCTCTTGATAGGCTGGCTACAGATATTTCCATAATACTTAGTTGAAATAAAATATAATAACAAATATAGCCAATAGTATTTTTTTTATCAGCCTGAATAATGCTATTAATTTATAATAAAATATTTAAATTATATTATATTTATTGAGTTTGTTTATTTTAATTATTTTTTATTTTTAATTAATCTTTTATTTTTGCAATAATTATTTTAAAATATTTAATTTCGTTAAGGTTCACACAAGATCTTTAAAAATATAAATGTAGGAGTTTGAATTAAAAATTGAAGAATTATACAATTATAATACTCGATTCAGTTTTTCAAACACTGCTGAAGTTTTTAAAAAAAAATTTATTATAAATATTAAATTAAAGGATAGCAATTTTTTTATTTAAGTTTATTCTAATAACTAATCTCCAATTATAAATTACAAGAATGGATAAATTTAATAAAATATTATTTGGAACTGTGAAGGTTGCTACTGCAGGCATAGTAAATATTAGTGCAGATAAATAGAAAATTGTTATTAAAGATCCCTTAACAGGAACAGCAGATATGCTTAAAAAAGGTTCAGACAAACTCTTTAGAAATAAAAATGAAGGAGTTTGGATTGGAAATAGGCCTATTGAAGAATTAGGCAATAAAAATACTACATTTGGTTTCTCAAGTGCAGCTCTAAGAGTATTTAATGTTGATCTTATGCATTAAGCTGTAATGGTAGATGGTAAAGTCTATTCCCTTTCTAATGATATAGGCGGAGATATTTAGCTTAAAGAAGTCACTTCAGATTATGAGAAAAATAAATATGAATGGAGATACAGAGGAAAGTCTTAAATAACAACAAAATTTTTTGAAAAAATGATACAAGAAGTTAATCTGTATCATGCTAAATATAATTTAGCATTTGCTAACTGTCAAGATGTTTCAGACGCACTAAGCAAATATGCTTTAGGTCTATATACTTAAAAGTAATGTTTATTCTACATATTACCAAAAATTGATAGTCTTGGAGAAGCTGTACTATATGGAATATTTGCAAATACTGGAATAAAAGCTTATACTAGACTGGTTACAGATATCAACTCAATAGTGAGTTGATAATTATATAATATTTAGAATTATTATTCAAGTCTTTTATATATATAATAAAATGATTTTAGTATAAAGTTTATTATAGAATATTCAGAAAGTCGATTCAGTAGATTATTAAATACTAAAAAAAATATAATATAAATATTAATTTTTTGCATTTTAATTTGAATGTGTATGTATTAGTCTAATTAAATAAACAACAATTTGATTAAATTCATAAAAATTCAATAGAATTCCTTAGATTTAATATATCTTATTAATCTAAATAAAAAAATTAATATCAAAGCACACCCTGTATCACAAAAAATTGTTTAGATTATATCCAAGATAAAAGCAATTCTTAATTGTTTTATTTTATCTAATATTACTAAATTTGCAATACTTAATATAATATTTTTTTATTTTTGGGTAGTTTTTTATGAAATAATCAAATGTTATTTTTTTAATTGAAATTACATATTAATTTAGGAAAAAAACTTCACAGAAATTGAATAAGAAAAAATAACTCTAGAATTTATGATTTTCTAAGAGGAATAGTCATTACTCTCAATCATATATGGTACTCTTAAAAGAATAAAGTCAAGAGGCTCATGTATATTGAATAATAATTGGTTACTCCTTCATATATTTCTAAACTATTGACTAAATGGAAGTAAGAAGGTAATACCTATTATCTTTCCAGTAATTGCAGAAGATATTAAATGGAAGTCAAAAATAAGTTTCAAATAACGAATGTATTTTAAAATTAAATTGATTTTTCCAAACAAAAGCAAAGAAATATGAATAGATAATCCAAATTAATACTCTCATATATATGACCATTAAAAGAATTCTAGATGAGAAATGTATCAAAGACTATAAAATAAGAACTAAAATAGTGTTGGTTTAGGTCTAAAAAGATGCTAGACTTGAATTCCGTATAAAAAAGAGATTATGAATAAATAAATGGAATTAGATATGGTTTTCAGATAATTTCCATACCTTTCCGTAATCAGCTAATATAGAATAATATTTTAAATTTATAATTTATAAATTTTGGGCTAAAACCTTAATTTGATATTTTTATTATAGATTTATCAATTATAATATTTATTTTAATTATAGTTAAATTTTGAGTTATTTCTCTTTAACTAATACTAACTTAAAAAAACTTTTTACTTAAAATTGGGTATTAATATAATTCAAAAAATGAATGAATTTGAATTGGGTGTTCATATATATTTATGTGAAAAATCGGTATTATCTAAAAAAAATGATATTAACTAAACATATTTCAATTTTTTATTATATAAAAATATATCCATAAAAAACTATTTAAAAAATCAAAAACTTAATTTTTGTTTTTTATTTGCAATTTTAATTAAAAACAATATAATTTGTCTATAAAAATATTTTGAAAAATGTTAAATTTAATATTTTTAATAGCTACCTCATCTTTTGGAAAGTTCAATTAATAAAAATATAATAAAAAAGAAATATTATTATTTGATAAATTCATAAATTCTTTTATATAAAATTATATGTAAAAATTTAAATTAAATAAGAAAAAGTAAAACAAAATTTAATAAATTAAAAAATAATATTTAAATAACAGTTTATTTAACTGTTATAAAATTAAAAAGTTTTAATAAAATTATACAAATTAAAGCAACAAAACAATTAAAATATATAAATTATAAAATATAAATTTAATTTACATATTTAAATGTAAATTAAACGCAGCATGCAGGCTGCTAAAAAAAATACTGCATATAGCTATATATATTGAAATGCAAATATTTAAATAGAATTAATTCATTTTAATTATTTTATTTTCTTAAATTTTTGAATAAATTTATTTTATATTTAGAATATTAAAAATAATTCAATAAAATAAAATACTTTCTTCCTAAAAAATAATTCATTCAGGTAGAATACATAATTAGAATTAAATTTTAAGAATATAATCATTAAAATAGTCACTGTTTTTTAAGTCATTATGACTTGAATAGTCATTATGATTTATTTATTAGTTATTATTAGTCATAATGAGTTAATATTAGTAATAATGATTAATAAATAGTATAAATATTACTAATTATTAGTGATAATTACCAATTTTATAGTCATGATGAATAAAAATGACTTATTCCTCCCAACTACTATACTGTAACCAAAAAAGGTTTAAAAAGCTCTTTAGAAATTAAATGAAGGAGTTTGGATTCTAAAAAATCTAAATAAAGAATTTGATAATAATAACGCTGCATTTTGTTTCTCAAGTGCAGCTAAAAAATAAAAAAATTAACCTTAAATAAAAAAATAAAAGAATAAAATACTTTTATTTTAGTCTATTCAAGTAGCAACATTATTAACAAAAATTAAAAAGGAAAATCATTAAAAATGTAATTGCTAAAATAATAATATGATTAAAAAAGGTCTAGGCAATCTCATTAGAAATATTAATGGAGGATTTTTGATTGTAAATAAAGCTATTGAAGAAATTGGTGATAATAATGCTACATTTAGTTTGTTAAGTTCAGCTTAAGCATAAAAATTTTATCAAAAATTAAATTAAATAATAAAATACTTTTATTTTAGGAAATTTTAATTGCTCTATAAAAGAAAATATTCAAATAAAAATAAGGAGAATAGAGACCCATTTCTAAGATATTATTAGGAGCACTGAGGGTTGTTCTGCACAATGCATTGTAAATACTAGCATCATTAAATAGGAATTTGGTATTAAAGATCCATTGAAAACAAGATCTGAAATGATTAAATGATTTAAATAGCTCTTTAGGAGTAATAGAAATGTATAAAGGTATTTTAATATGAAATAGACATATTATTGTATAAGTTGTCTACAAAGCTACATTTAGTTTCTTGATCGCAAATTAATTAAAAAAAATAGCTTTAAATTTTGATTTAAGAATAAAAATACATCTTTCATTAAATTCTAATAATAAATAAAAAAAAAAATAAAAAAAAAATTTAAAAAAATAAGAAGAATGGAAACTTTTGGTAAAATACTTTTTGGAGCTGTGAAAGTGGTTTCTTTAGGCACGATAAATGCTAACCCCGAGAAAGGAAAAATTGTTTTTAAAGATCCTATAACTGGAACAGCTGATTTGCTCAAAAAAGGTGCAGACAAGCTCTTAAGAAAAAGAGATGAAGGAGTTTGGATTGGAAGTAGACCTATTGAAAATTTGGGTGATTAATAACTTACATTTGGTTTCTCAAGTGCAGCTCTAAGAATTTTTAACTCTGATATTATGCATTAAGCTGTAATGGTGGATGGTAAAGTCTATTCTCTTTGTAATGATAAAGGTGGAGACATTTAGATTAAAGAAGTCACTTCAAATAATTAGAAAAATAAATATGAATGGAGATACAGAGGAAAAACTCAAACAACAAATTATGAATTCGAAAACATGATAAATAGATTTAATACACAAAGTATTTAGTATCATTTAGCATATGCTAACTGCCAAGATGTTTCAGATGCATTAAGCAAATATGCTTTAGGAATATATACTGAAAAGGAAATTTTTATCTTCATATTTCCTAAAGCTGATAATACATAATAGGCTCTTCTGTATAGCGTGTTTTCAGTTAGTGGAGCAAAAGCTTTTCATAGGATGGATACAGATTTAGAAACAATATTTAGGTGATAATTATATATAATAGAGAGTAAAGGTATTTAAGAATTTTATTTATTTTATACATTGATTTTAGTTTAAAGATTATCATAGAATATTTACAAAATTAATGAAGTAGACTATTAAATATTAATAAAAAAATATAATATTAATTAATATGATATATATTTTAATTGTCATGGGTATGTATGTATCAGTCTAATTAATATAACAAAAATTTGATTAATTTCATAAAAAAGGTATTTAGAATTCCTTTGATTTGATCTATCTAATTAACCTAAATAAAAAAATCTATATCAAGTTATGAGAAATTTTTGCCTTTTGATTTTAAGCTTGATCATAAATTTTAGTAATAATTAACTTGATATAGTAAAGAATATATTTGTAAGGTATTTTATGTAAATTTAATTATCATTTTAATATGGAATCAAAGCATCTAAAAAAATTTATCTAAAAAATTTTTTAAAAATACCTTCAAAGTAAAAAAAATCAAATATTAAAGAGTAATTTTCTTACAAATTTGATGTTTTATAATCAAAATTTAATATAAAATAGAAATTTTATTGTTTATTTGGGTTACTTTGAAATTTTCTTTCTAACATAATTAACATGTTTAGTTTTTAAAATATGTGTTATTAATTTCAATAAGTTTAGTTTAAATAAAACAAATAATTTTGAGTCAATTTAATTGCAGCTAAAAAGGTTCTCAAAGGGATTGGAAATGTTAATTTAAATGGAGTAGATAGTATGAAAAAAAATGTAAATTATTAGTTGAAATTTATTTGATGATTTTAAACCAAAATTGCAGATTCAATTTAAAAATGATGATCAATCTATCAATCGCTACTGTCATATTAAAAGTTAGAATGAATTTGATTAAAAAGAAGAATAAATGAAAGATTTCAACGTGTATTGAAGTTCTAATTCTTACTAATAGTTAAAATAGGGTTCAAAAAACATATTAGTAGAGATTTTAACTTTTTTAAGAAATAAATTAATAAATTTGAATAATTTTTAAAAAGAAAATAAATAAATAAAATCTAAATTAAGATAAATAGATTGATTAATAATTTAATATTACATTTGAACAAATCATCTGATTAGCAATTTAATAAATAAATAAGGAAGAAGTCGAAGTTCAAAGGCCTAATCAATTTTTAAAAGCAAGAATAAGCATAAAAAAAAATTAACAAATAAATAAATAATTAGATTTTAGGAATATGAAAATAAGACTGATTCACTTGTTAGTTTTCTTTAACGCTGCTGTGTTCATCTTAGCTAATTAAAAGAATCCATATTAAGTTTTAGGATTGCCTAAGACAGCAACTGATGAATAAATTCAAAAGAAATTCAGAGAGTTATCAAAAAAATACCACCCAGACATAAATAAAGATCCAAAGGCAGCAGAATATTACTCAGAAATTACATCTGCTTATGAAATTTTGTCTAATCCTACAGCAAAATAAAAATACTTTGATGAGGTTGACAGATAAAATTAAAGGTCTAATCAGTTTAATTTTTAAAGTTGGGGATACCAAAACTATGGCTATCACTAAAATTCATAAGCAAAATAATAAAATTACAAAAAGAAGTGGAATGAACTCTTCTAAAAGAAACATTCCTAGAGCTACTAAACCTACTATTAAAATAAAAAGCGTTCACATTAGCCTTCAAGTACTTCTAAATTTGGCTGGATCAAGGATAAACTATCCTCTTTACTTTTTGGAGGCGGAATCAGCGATATTGTGATTTACGGAGCTGTAATATTTTTAGTAATTAAGCTTTTCGGTAACTTGGTGCATGTTTAAATGATATGATTATATTTTTATTGAATGCTTCAATTTAATATGTTTATTTCTATGAAATTTGTTCTCCTTTACTAACCTAAATAAAAACAAACAAACAAACAAATGATGATCAAATAAGGAACAAATAATCAAATAGAGTTTGCAAAATTCTTTCAAATATTATGTTTTAATTAGATCCTTTTATTTTTAACTAAGCGTTAACTTAAAACTAGAAATAAAACAGTAAGTAAGCAAGTTTCTTACTTTATTGCGATTTATAGAACTTATTCATATATCATTGGCATGCAAATCAAGCAAAACATTTTAATAAAATAATTTGAAGGATAATTTTACAGCTATTTTTATTTCTGTTTAGTTTATATTTTTTATAAAATAGTTAGTTTTAAAAATGTAATTTATTGTCTTTCATTTTATTTCATTATTTTATTTTAGTAAAGAAAGAACAAAATATATAAAAATCTAAATATTTTTATTCTTTTTCTAAATGATTCAATGTTTACTTAGCTGTAACTATCTAAGCAATTAAATTTTATTATACAGATAATTAATACTAATTATTTATTAGAACAACTTTTGTTTAAGGAAAAATCAAGGGTTTAAATGTGCTTACAATAAAGTTAAATATTTAGGATAAAATTAATTTTTAGGTGATAATCTATAATATCAATAAAGTTTTATAGCTTTTTATTGAGAGTTGAACCAAACATATTTTCTCTTTGATTTTCAATAATTCTAATTTATTTTCAATTGGATTGATTGTATATCAAATAACCAATAAATTAAAACAAAAAATATTTCTTTTGAATTATGTTTACTTGCAAATTTTGAAATAAAATATTAAAATTTGAATGAATAAAGTGAGGTAAACAAAAAATTTATATAATATTTTGTAAACTATTTTATTTAGCTCAAAAATTATCCTAAAAGTATAAATATTTTTTAATTTTCAGTTATATGTTTTAAATAGTAATTTAAAAATTGTCAATTTGCTCCAAATTAAATAAATTCATAAATCCTACTGAAAATATCTTCAACAAAATAAATGCTAGTCAAAATTAACTAAACTCTTATAGTATATTAAAGTTGGATAATCTTTTTTATTGTGGATGTAAAAAAAAGTGGCAACAAAAATTAAAAATTACAGATAATAAAATTATGTTTGGTGATAATCTATTTTAATATCACTAAATTTGTAAAAAAAGAAAGATCATAAAAAATTATTAATCAAAAATTAAGATCTCTTTATTTAATTATTATAATTTACTTTCTAGTGGGGTGGTTAGATATCGAATAAGAAAATCAAATATTAAAATAATAAATTAACTTATAAATTTATAAAATATGAATAATTTAATTTTAATATTATGTTTTGCACTTAATTTTTTAGTTTATAATTTTGGGGTTTGTTTGTTATTAGAAAAATTAATTTATATTTTCACAAGTTATGCAGGTAGATAGATGCCAGATTTCAATAAATATTTCTATTTAAGCTACCATATATTTTTAATTTTTCAAATTTTTTGATTTATCTTCCATTTGTGTTTACAATCAGAGTTTCTACAAATGAAAGTTTAGATGTTTTCTTTTTAGTGCCTATAATTATCTTACCTACTGCAACCACATTTGCTACATAAATGCAATTTCTGACTTTACAAATTAATACCAGAATTATCAGAAATTTTCATATTTTAATTATCCTTTGTTTATTTTTTACATTCAATTTGAATTTATATTTTTGTCTTTTTATTTATCTAATCTTCATTTTTGTTATCACTAGTTTTTGTTTTTTTAAGTGTTGGCTCACTTTCTCTTTTATCCACTTTCCATTTAGTTTGACAATCTCTACAAATGTAGGTGAGAGTTTTATCATCTTGGTACCTAAAGTTATCTGTTCTGTCACAACCACAAGCTCTACACAACAAATGATGAGTTTAAGCAACAATTAAGGCAGCATTTTAATAATGTCTTCCAATAAATTTTTAAATTCCATTCTTGGACTTAGGAGGTATTTCTTTGATCTTTTTAACTTATTCATTTAATAAATTTAAATTATCTTCACCCTTAATTCCAATATTTTTTTTTTTCAGTTTGTATTATTCTAATTTTTCATCATTTACAATATTTTTTAAGTTTACTTTTTCTCCATTTTTTTATTTCCTCAAAATGTCTTAGTTGATATTTCTGGAGTTTCTTTATTCGATACACTCTTATTTAACTTTCTATAGATTCTTCTTATCAAAAGTAACTCGCATAGTACTTTAAGGAATATTTGGGGTTTAGTTCCTTCTTTGCTTTAAAAACTATTTAGAATGTTTTACTGATTCTGAAAACCATACCTCTCCTTTTTATCTATTGAGAGAGTGAGATTTAGGTATTCTTTGCTCTTAAACTGCCTTTTTAACATCAACAGAATTTGTCACTCTATAAATATGTCTTTCATTTGTTTTTCTAATCGATTTTTTAACTCCTTTTCCACCAACACCATCAAGAAATATTCCAGCAATGTTATCAAATATCTCTCCTGCGTTTGTGTCTTAGTTTAGCATGTTTGTGCCAAATTAAACAATACCACTAGGTTTATATGTATTATTTACCAAGGAATCAGCTCCTGTTATTAATGCATCCATAGCTATTCCACCAGAAATGGCACCTGCAGGACCTCCTACTAATGCACCTCCAATTACACCTACAGACCTACTTGCTGCTTTTAAAGCTTGGAATCCTTTCTCTTTATCTCCAGCTATTAGATGAATTGCTCCTTTAGCATGTCCAACTATTGGTAATCCATCTGCTAATTCATCCATTCCATTAAGGAATTCTTTTTAAGTTTCTAAAGCACCCTCATTATCTCCAAGTACAGCTTAAACTGCAGATTTGCACTATGAAATGATTGGAGCTTTATTTAAAAAATTTTCTTAAGTTTTTCTAGCTCCTTCCGAATCACCACATGCAAATTAAAATAAAGATTTGCATTAAGATAAAATAGGGATTTGATCCATTTTATTTATATATTTTATTAAATGTATTTTGTATAAATTAATTTTTTATGTTTAATCAATTAACCTCGTACTTAAACAGTGAAAATAAAACAAGACAAGTTTATTAACTTATTTCTTAAATATTCTAACGATATTTAATATGCATTGAAAAATACTTTTATTTTTTTTGAGTAAAAATAGTAAAGCAACTATTTTGATTAAATTAACCAGATTTAAAAAAAACAAAAAAATTTTATATTATATTTTAAAAAACCATAACAATAGACAATTTAAGAGAAATGTAAAAATATCTACTTTATTAATCTTGTTTGAGGTATTATTGTTTTGATTAACGATCAATTAATTTTTTATGTTTAATCAATTAACCTCGTACTTAAACAGTGAAAATAAAACAAGACAAGTTTATTAACTTATTTCTTAAATATTCTATCTATTTTTAATATGCTTTGAAAAATACTTTTATTTTTTTTGAGTAAAAATATTTTTATTTATTCAAACCCTTAAAAATGTAGAAAGTTTATATTTCAAAAAGATTGATTTATTCACTACTTATAATTATTTATGAGAAATTATAAATTTTACTTGAAGCAAATAAATAAAATTTTTAGATTAAAACATTTAGCTAAAGCACAACCCAATTCTGTTGCTCCCTAAGCTCCAATTTTTTTTTTTACTTTAACATTTAAAGTAAATTAGAATATTTTTTCAATTTTTTTTTTTATTTTTTTAAGATCACTTTTTTTTTATCAACAAATTTTGAATTATAAATATCACATTTTGTTCTAGATTTGAAAGATTAATTTGATTTTTACATTTCTAAAATTTTAATTACAATTACTTCAATCTAAATTTGATTTTCTAAATTAAGATTTTTACTTAAGTAACCAACTAAAATATTTGTAAAAATCTTAACTAAAAGTTCATAATATTTAAATCAATAAATCACTTTTATAAAATGAATAAAAGATAAATTCAATTTAAATATTAATATTGCTACAAATATGAATATTTATTAACTAAATAACTTAAATTATGAAATAATTATTCTTATATAATCAATTTATAAAACTCGTTTATTATTTTCAATATATTTTTTCCCTAAATATTAGAACTAAATTTATATGATAATTATTTAATTTGAACATATTATATTCTAAATATATCTACAATCGTGTAAATTGTATCTTATTTTTGTTCTGATACTTAAATCCTAAAAAATAATAAAATAATTATTTATTTGACAAACATATTATCTAAATATTTTTTCAATCCTGTAAGCCATCTTTAATTATTAATGTGATATTTTACATCTCAAAAATAATAACTAAAAAGATGTTAAATATTTTGTTTGCAAAATAAATCCAGCTTCACCAAACAAATTTTTTTACTTAATTTGTATTGAATGGTACTGAAGAAACTATATATTTGTCTATGTAAAATTTTTTTAATACTTAAGATCTATAATTATCTTAATGAAATTCCTTATTTTTTAGATCTTAAAAATTTTTAAAAGCTTATTAATATTTTAAATATTTAAATAATAATAAATTGTTTTTTCTACCAATTTAATCTTATTGTTTATTTTAAATAATTAAAAAATTTAGCTTTTGTGATTATATTTTAGCCAGAAAAAAATGCTATCAATAATGAATTATGAGGTTTTAAAGATAAAAATTAAATTTGTGACAGAAAAATATTGTAAAATGTAATTTTTTAGCTATCATTACTTTAAGAAAATTTTTATTTAAAATGGGCAGTAGTATAAAAGGCAATTAAAATAGAAGATGCCTAATATCAAAAATAGTAAAAATGATGATTAATGAAATTTCGCAATATTGTGATATCATAATTCAGAATTTACGACAGGTTAAAAGGAAATTTCTTTTAGGATCTTTAAATGCGAAATAGTTGAGTAATTATCAAGAATAATCAACTATAAAAGCGAAAAAGAATATAAAAGGAAAGAGTAAAATAGAAGATATAAGTGCATCACACTTAAATTAATTAGACGTATGTTGTGATTTCACTTGTATCCAGTAGTATAATTCTTAATAAGGAAAATTATTCTTTAAGACTAACTCAGCTATGAACCTGGTCTTCTTCATTTTTTGTAATTTACTTAATTTTGACTATTATGGAGATTTTCTACTATTTTCATAATGAAATAATATGAATTAAAAAAAGTATTGTATTTATGTATGTATCTTTTATGCAAATGAATGGATTAAACACTTTATCACACTATCTGTAATAATTGCACATTATTAATATGTGACTTGATACAGATAAACGTTCACTTAATCAATGAATTATCTATGTAATTATACTTCTTAATGCATTCATATTTATTTTTTAGATGGATAGAGCTAGGAAAAGAAAAGAAAATAAAATTAATAAGCAAGCAAATAAATAAAATAAAAAGAAAAGAAAAGATAAACCTTCAAAAACAATAAATAAAACAAGAAGAAAAAAAAAATCTTTTAAAAATAAAAGCATCGAAAAAAATGAGATCTGCCATCAAGAAATTATTGCCCTTAGTTTAATTAACCAAGACCATGCCCAAGTACTCCTTGGTCACCATCAATGCTAAGAATAGCATGAAAATCAAGCAATTCTAGAGCCAATACCTCCTTACTCACACTAGCAAGGCTAATTTCGCAAGTGAGAATCCATTAAACCCTTAAAAATGCACATAATCAATCTATCTACTGCTACTATCATTTTCTAAAATTTTTCTTTTTAAGAATATGGAGAATATTTAAAATAAAAGTTGTGAGCATTAATTAAAGCCATAAAAATGCCCAAGTTATAGCAGCCTTAATTTTAAAAGCAATTATCATTTAAGAACTGATTATGACATAATATTATAAATTTCAGTTCTCCCAATCGCTAATTAATGCATAGAAGCAGAAAGATTGTTTAAAGCATCATTAAAAATTATTTCAGTAAATTTATTCTAACTTTCTATTTTATTTAAATAATAGTCAAGACTATCAACGTTCCTTCTATGGGTGACTCTATCACTGAAGGTCAAGTTCACTAAATGTTGAAGAGTAATTTCATTAACTATTTACTCATTTTAAAAATCTCTAAAATGGATTAACGAATTACTTCATTAAGCTAAAAAGAAACAAAAAACTTAAAGAATTTTTATTCAAAAAATATCTACTTGTTCAGTTTTTTGAAGTATATTTGATTGATAAGTACCTTTTAGATAATTTATTGAGCAAACTTAAAAAATAGATTAAAAATATTTAAAACAATGGCATATGTTACGATTTTCTAACATATTTAACAGAAATTCTATTTTTTCTACTTTATAATTTAATGATTGTCCATTAATTTAATAGAGGTTGGTGACTACGTTGAATTAGACGAAGTTGTTTGCAGTGTTGAAACTGATAAGACCCAAGTACCAATTCGTTCTCCTGAAGCTGGTGTTATCACTGAATTATTTGCCTAAGAAGGTGAAAACGTCAATGTAGGAAAGCCTTTCTTCGTCCTTGATACTGAAGGTAAAAAACCTGAAGGTGGTGCTAAGCCTGCTGCCGCTGCTGCTGGAGCCAAGAAGGAAGAAGCTCCTAAGAAAACTGAAGCTGCTAAGCCTGCTGCCTCTGCCCCTGCTCCTGAAGCTGCTAAGAAGACTGAAGCTCCTAAGGCTGCTTCCTCTTCTGCTTCTTCTCAAAAACCCACTCAAATGGCTATCCGTAAATAATAATTATATTTAGCAGCTGGTTTATTTTATAAAAAAGCAATTAAACATACATAGTATTTAGTTTTCACAAAATAAAAAAACAAACAAACAAAGTTACAAGCAAGAAGCAAGCTAATATCTCCTCTGCAAACATCAATTAGACATAAATTAATAACATTGAAAGAAATATATATAAAAAGCATTATAAAAAAATAGAGATTCAAATAAAAAGTTAATTGCTATATATAAATAAATGAATGAAATAGTATATAAATTTTTGATAAATAATATTGAAATAGTCGTCATTTGCAACTTATAAAAAGAATTTGCGAGAAACCAGCAATATTAAAATTTAAAAACAATCAAACAAATTATAAATGTGATTTTATAAATAATTTAGAATGGGGTGAAAAGAACAGAACTGAAACTAGAGTTCCCTTATCCAAGATGAGATAAAGAATCGGTTAAAGACTTAAAGACTCCTAGAATACATACGCTTTGCTTCCCACTTTCAACGAAGTTGATATGAGCAACGTCATGGAATTAAGAAATAAGTTCTAAGACTAATTCCAAAAGAAGCACAACGTTAAGCTCGGTTTCATGTCTTTCTTCGTTAAGGCTGCTACTGCTGCCCTCCAATAATAACCTATCGTTAATGCAGGTATTCATTTTGCTCTTCATATTTGTTTGTTATTAAATAAATTATTAAAAATAATAGTTATCGATGGTAAGGAAATTATTTATAGAAACTACATTGATATATCAGTTGCTGTTGCTACTCCTACTGGTTTGATGGTTCCTGTTCTTAGAAATACCGAAAATATGTCTTTTGCTGATGTAGAAAAGGTAATTCTAAACACTTTTAGACATATTAAATTTATTTAGATATTAATTTATATATTTATATTCATAAATAATTAAAAATTCTATTTTTAAATATAGGAAATTATCCGTTTAGGATAAAAGGGTAAGGAAGGATCCATTACTGTTGAAGATATGGTTGGTGGTACTTTCACTATTTCTAACGGTGGTACTTACGGTTCTTTGTTCGGTATGCCCATCTTGAACCCTCCTCAATCAGCTATTTTGGGTATGCACGCTGTCCAAAACAGACCCGTTGTTAGAGGTGACTAAATCGTTGCTAGACCTATGATGTAATATTTTAATTCATTAAAACTGAACCAGTTTATAAACTTTAATACTAACTAAACCCATCATAAATGTATAAAATAGGTACTTAGCTTTAACTTATGACCACAGACTTATTGACGGTAGAGAGGCTGTTACCTTCTTAAAAACTATCAAGGAAATAATCGAAGAACCCTCTAAGTTGTTATTAGAAATTTGAAAGAAATAATAGATAACAAGTATAAATAGATGAAAAGAGAAATAAATTATTTAACGATAGTTAGATATAATATAAAAACAACTAGATTTTCTATTTTTCTTCTCATCCATCACAAATTATTGTAAAATAACTAAATTATATATTGAAAAAATTAGATGAAGTTAAAAGTTAGTTAGTTAGTAATTACTTAATCAATGAATGAATTAATGCATTAATTCATCCATTAATAATACATATATATCATCATTAATTATATGCACACATACTCACATACCTACTTACTTACGTTCATCTCTTTCATCTAATCTTTTTTATACTAATAAAATAAATATTCTAATTAATTATAAATAAGAAATATGAATATTTAATAAAATTTATGTGCTTCTCCTCAATTTATACTTAGTAATATCTTATTTCTTACATTATAATTAACAAGAATCTCAATATACTCCTTCATGATAATTTTTCTAAATCCAAATATAAAATTAAAATATCTTCTTTTAAACTTTTCAAATAAATTAAATTGGTTGATAAATAAATAATATTGCCCATATAAATGATTTTTATTAGCTTTCAATATAAATTATTAAATGATTTAAAATGATTTGCAGGTAGCATTATTTTATGAATTTAATATAAATTTTTATTTAGAGTAGAATTTTTCAAATTAAATTTTGTTAATGGCGATTTAAATTTTGTAAAATCTATTAAACCTACCTGTTACAATATTTATTATTTTTATTTAATTTTAATAAATTTTAATTGATTTTGGTATCTTTTATGTTTAAATAAATCTAAACATTCTAAAATTTTTAAAACATAGAAGTTTATCATGCTTGAAATCTAAAAAAGATGAATTAGTATTTATTTTAATAACTCAAACTTTTTAAGAGCAAATAAATTTTAAGTACTTGTTTTCATTTTACATTAAAATTTGCATTTAAATGCTAAAAAAAAGTATTTGTTTGAATTGAATTGGTTTTATTTTATATATCTTTTTAATATATAAATGAATGCAAATTTTCAAAGGAAAGTATGATTATGATTTAAAAATAAAAAAAATGTATTTGTATTGTATTTTTGTAAAGCGATAAAAGTTTAATTTAGTTTCAATTTTTTTTAACCAAAAAATATAATTTCACTCAGAAAACAAAAAGATAAATTTAATTTTATCTAAATTAATTTTTTTAATAATTAAATTGTGTAATGAAACAATTTACATCTTACAATTAAAGTAAAATAAATTGAGAAATTTATAAGTTTTTAATTTTTATTTTATATCGTGTTAGTTAGAGAATATAAAATAATTTAAGTATAAATAATAAGTTAAAGAAAAAAAAGATAACAAAAACTGTTTTAATTCTGAATAAATTATATTGTTTTAGTTGTTTTTTAGGGAAAATTATTTATAAAATTTACTTAAACTCAGTAAAAATCAAAGATATCAAATAAATTTAGAAAATTAAAAAAAATTAGATAGGATAGCATATCAACTTTTTAAATATAAAATCAAATTGATTTAAAAAAGGAATATGATTATTTTTATCTTCTTTGAATAAAATTTTCTCTTTGTTTTTATAGGTTTATCCTTCGCTGTCTAAATATTACGATAAACTAGGGGTATTAATAAGAGTAAATAATTTACTGTATAATTTTGAGAAAAAATCAATAAAAATTGAAGAGGTTATTGATTAAAAAAAATCATAGAAACAATTGATTTACTCTGAAAATAAAATTTCTTGGAATGAAAATCTTCTAAGGATAAAAATTAATTTGTTATCAATTTTGTTAACTTTTTAATATCTTTTTCCTGATATTTAATCATTTGATCGGGAAAGCTAATGACGTAGCCTATTTTATCTTTTTAATTGTAATTTTTCACTTAGTTTCTTTAAAATAATTAAAATGTTTAAACTTTGAAGACTAATTATATTGATAATTCGATTTTATTATTAGAGTTTATTTCATTTCCTCATAATTTTTGAAATATCTTTTTGTGCTCTAGAATAGAATTTTCTCTAAATCTTTTCCTGTTCATGAAAGTTGTCTTAAAATATCAAAAAATTTTAAGAACAATTCCTACAAGCAGTATAAAGATATTTTCGAATCAGCAATACAAATGCTTATTAAAAATTTTTATAACCTAAGCTAATTTTAATTATTTACTCAATTTAAATAGTAATTTATAAAATTTATTACTCGTTGCGCATTTTTTATTTTGAAAAGTAGATCATAAATTATTGATTGATACCAATCAATCATTTACAAGCACTAGCTTATATTTTTTATTTGAAGAAATTACTATACAAGCAGTTTTTATTTAGGTGATGTACGAATTTAAAGACACATGGTTATTTGTAAGAAGGTTTATTTTATGCTTTAAGAAGTGTATCTTTCGTTAAAAAATGCTAACAGTAAAAAATCGTCAAGAAAGTACAAAATATTGGTAAAAGGAAAAAAATAAGTAAATAAGTAATAAAAATAAATAAATTTATTTAAGCGAATTCAATTTATTATTAGTTTTTGCTTCTCCAGAATTTTTATCTAAAAAATTGTTCACTTTTTTGACGAGTAGTTTTTAGTAATAGTGTAATGTGTGAAAATTTTTGAACATGGGATGATTCTGTTGTTTTTTATATGATTTAAGATATGCATTTGGTAAAATTGGATGATCAGGATTTTTTAATATAGTTTGCCAAAAAAGAAGCAATTAGAATTGAATACAAACAAGCATTTCAGCTAGATATTTCTTTTAAGAGTATTTAGTATATGATTGATCATAAAATATAAATGAAAAAAAGTGGGGATTTTTCATTTATTTATTTATTTATTTATTTATTTATTGATGGATGGGTGAGTTGGTTAATCAATGAATGAGTGAATGAAGAAAGGAAAACATTATTAAGGGACAATAATTTGTTTAGAAGAAAATGCATAATTTTTGAACATACTAAATAAATAAATAATTAATTAAGGATAAGTAATTATGCATTACCATGAGCTCATAGATTATAAAAGCAGACAGTGTACTTTAAAATTTACATAAAAAATAATATCTTTAGTAAATAAAAATCTAAAAAGAAAAAAAAGTTTAAGAAAATCAAAAATATAATTAAAATGTCTGGTTGGGATCAATATATCTAATATCTTTTGGCTGATAAGAAGTGCGAATCTGCCTACATCCTTGGTAAGGATCATGCTAACATTTGGGCTTGCTCTACTGGTATTGCTGCTGTAAGATATTCTTGATTTCCCTTCATTTTGGCTTTATTTAACACTTTTGTCACTTAATCGTTTTTGTGGCTTCAAAATTAATTTCATGTATTAATTTTCCTTTTTACTAAAAAATATAGCTTCCTACTTACTAAATCAATGTCGAAGGCAAAAACTTCAATGTTAATGAAGCTGAGCTCTTGGTTAAGGGTAATTATTCTTTTGATTCATTAAATATCTCATATAATTGGCTGATTATCTTCAAGCTTCTTCTCTCATAAAATTTTTCATTCCCAAGAAAATTATTAGTGTTTGATCTTATTAAGATCCGAAGAACAATAAATAAATAATATCCTTCTAACAAAAATTAGCAAACTATCAAGTCAATTAAACAATATATATATATATTGAAAATAAAAAAAGTATATAGCAACTGTCCAACTAAAAAACTAAAAAGGAATAAATGAAAAACCCCATTTTAAAATCAACTTTTGCCTCTTTTCATCATATTTTGAATAGCTAACCCCTTTAAATATTTGTAATAATATTCTCTTTCGTTTAATATTATAGCCTTGAAGAACAATGGTGTTCCCACTGATCCTAATGTTGGTTTAAGAATTAAGAATGAAAAGTACTACACTGTCAGATTCGACGCTGATGCTGGTACTTGGTATCTTAAGAAGGTATTTCATTTATTATAATTTTAATTAGCAAATTATTCAATACCATAGCTTTTAGGTGTCTTAAAATAACAAAATAGCCATTAATAATTACTATCTTGATGGCTTATCAAAATAGATTTTAGAAAATTAAGCACAAAACACTCAACAACAAAAAAAATGCAATAATTTAAAATCAATTTCTTTAAAATAATTTAGGATTAAGGTGGTGCTTGCATTGCCGTTACCAAGTAAGCTTTAGTTATTGGTACTTTCAAAAACGACATCAAAATGACTAACGGTCAACCTCAAAATCCTGGTGCCGTCAACGCTGCTTGTGAAAAGCTCGCTGAATCCTTAAAATCTGCTAACTACTGATTTTATTATAAATAGTTAAATAAATTTATTATAAAATAATTTAAATTGATAAACTTGTCATGATTTTTATGTTTTTTCATAGAAACGTTATTCATATTGCTTTTTTAGATTATTCATCTCAATTTATTTCTACTATATAAAATTTTAATTTATTTATATAATAAATCAATGTTTTATGCGGGCAATTAATAATTGTTATAAATTTTCGTTGGTGAATTAATGAATGAATTAATTAATTATTAACTGGAGAAAATATCTTATATACCTATGAATCTCCAATATTTTATTTGAATTAAACTAAGTTTTAATTTAATTTACATAAAAAATCTACATTCAATTATTTTACTTAATCTATTAAAATCTTACTTTACGATTAAAAAGCTAAAATCCTTTAAGTTTACAGTAAAATATTGCCAAATGAATCATTCTATTTGTTTTAAATACATTTCTCAAATTACTTAAAGTAAATTAAAATATTGATTTTATTTTAAAAATGTATTGTTAAAAAAACCAAAGAATTATTTGATTTTATTTAAATATTTTCAGATTGAAAAATCTAAACATAAGTTAATAAATAATAAATTCATTTCTAATAAATTCAAAAAAGTATTCTTAAAAAAATTTAAAGCATTTTAATATATCTTTTGACCACTCATTTTAAATACACTGTTGATATTTTAATATTTTATATTATTTTAAATAAATACAAAAGAAAAATTTTTTTGATCTTCATTTTTTATATGAACATACTTCCTAGATTATTTTTTGAAGTATTGAAATGAATGAATATATTTTAGAATTATTATGATACTTTTATCTTTTCATGTTAATGAATTAAATTTTTTAAAATTTTATATTATTTGCAAAAAAAAATAAATGATTAATTAAAAATATTTTATATTATCAAATAAAATTTTTATTTTTTTTAGTTAAAAAAAAATTAATTTAAGTCAAACATATTGTAATTTAAATAGATATCTGTCAGTTATTAAGTTATTAGAAACTGAATTAATTTACTTATTTAATTTTGGATATTGATTTTGTTTTGCTTACTAATTTTCTTTCATCTTACTTGAGATAAATTTTGGTTGTTGAAAAAATAAATGAATGCTTAAGAAAAATGATTGTTTGAAAGGGTAAATTTTTGTTAGGTTTTTAATTAATAAATATTGAGTAAAATATCAACTTTCTAAATAATAAAATGCATCTGTTTAAGCTACGTCAAATATTTATTATTTTAATGAAAGGATTCATAAATATTCCTTAATTATAGAGCTCAGTAGGTAGTTAAGTTCATCAAAAAGTTATGCTAGCATAAATTATCAATTTTTCAGTTTATCTTTCGACATAGAGTGAATGATTTGGGAGAGAGCTTGATTAATAGTCATTAATTCAGAATTATATTTGAATTCAAAGGCAAAAAGTAAGAAATTTTGAGAGAATATTTTTTATTAAATTAGGTGTAAAAAAATTTAATTCTTAACTCCCTCCCTTCTATTTTTTCATCTAGTTTGATTTGTTTGTTTTTTGCTTGATTCCTATCTCCCAGCCTTTTTTACTTGCTTTTTATTTTAGTTTTAATCAATTTTTGATTATAATTTGAGTTCAAAGCATTCATGATGATTGTTATTATATTAGAAAGGTTAATAATTATTATCACTTGTTTAAACATTAATAACAAAAAGGAAAAAGATTAGATACTTATTAAACATTAGTATTATTATTCAAATAAAAACTCAAAAAAAAAAAATAGAAAGAAGAATAATAGAGAAGGAGAGAGTTAATCCCAAGAGGTAGAGAAGAAGATATTTATAATCAGAAGCAAACTCAAAAATCTATTAATAATAGAAAAATAGTAAACAACTCATTACAAATCAAACTTTTTCTTGAACATTTAATTAGAGTAAGGTACTCTGCTCTTTGAAAAGTCCATGTAGCAGCTGTAGAAACAGCAATCTATGCAGAATTAAGGGTAGAATTACCCTCTAATGATGCAATTTTAAATAATGTCTAATAATTAAACTGCACCACAGCAATCTTCAAATCAAAATTCTCCAGGTTCATCTCAGAATCTGAAAAATAATTATAATTCTAATGCATACCTTAGCGGATGCAATTAAGGAAATAGCAGCGGATTGACAGGTGCATAAATTTCTTCATCTGTGCAGCAATAATCGGTTAATTATTAAAACAATAACAACTCTTAGTTTAATTAAAACTTTTAATTAGTTCCTCATCCAAATTCATTTGCAGCACAAATGGCTAAAGAAAAAAACTTTTACTCATTCAACAACAAGCAAACCAATAAATGCGGATAGAACCATATGAGTTAATTTAACTAAAATATTACCAATAATTTGATGTAAACTAATGACTAATTTAACTTCTAATAACACCAGCAGTTTAGTTAAGCTTCTTAGAATACTTTATATCAATAGTAATCATAATAATAGCATAGCAAGCAGTAATAATTAAAACAGTAACTGTAGAATTAGCAGAGTCATTAATCAGGCTCAAGTTCTACATCATCTTCCTCCTCAACATCTTCCTCATCTAATAGCAATTAGTAGCAGTTTAGATACAAAACCCATAAGTGCAGACACTTTTTAAGTGGCAACTGCACTATGGGAGAAAAATGCAATTTTGCTCACAGTGACAAGGAATTGAGGGACCCATAAGATCCACTACCTCCCAATGTTTTAGTTGGGTAAAAAATACAAATCACTAATTTTAAAACCATAAAATGCCGCTACTATGACAACGGGTACTGTAAAAACTCAGAGAAATGCTCTTTTGCGCATGGAAACCAAGAGCTTTTAACTCCTGGTGTAACATTAAATAATATTAATGCTTTCCCTTAATAGAACTAAATTTAGTTAAATGAAATGTAAAAAGAATAAATGCGTAAAGAGTCTATTGAATAACAAAACAATTTAGAATTTTTCAAGAATAACATCACAGATGTTATCAATGAATTAAAATATGGTTTTACTTCAAACCATACTGTCATTTAACAATTAGATGAAGCATAATAATCTTTGAATCAAGATTAAATAGATGGTGCTCACTCAATTTTGCTTAAAATATTCGAAGATCCATAGCGCACAATCCAGGATAAATAGCTGATTCTGAGTACAATTAAAAAATATAACGAATACTACAAAGGTATCATGGAAACAAAGTATAAACAAGATTAGTTAGGATATAACTAATCTAACTTTTTTTAGCATTACTCCTTTGAAGGATTCTCTCTTGACACTTAGAATGCCTACATGAATGGTAATTATTCAAGCAATGAAGACAGTCCTCCCTAATCTAGCAAGCAAATCAGCCTAAATGATAAGGTAAACTCGTAAACCAACTAATAGCATAATAGCAATCCAAAATATGAGAACTGCCACAATTCTATGCATGCAAATCATAAGAGCATTTCATCAACAGGCACAAGCAATAGCAATTAAGGAAATGGAAGCAGCAGTATAGAAGCTTAAAACAGCTACAGCAGTGTGAATAACATCTCCTCATTTAATCAATGCTAAAATGGAAGCAGCACTAGCTCAAATTGTAGTAGCAACGATAACAGCGATTGCGGAAGAAAAGAAAAATCATCATCACCATCTTATTTCAACAACATGGGCTCAATTAATTAACAAGTCTTTTCTAACAATTTCTTATATCAAGACTATGATTAGAAGATTTTTAATTAAGATTAAATTTCTGACTAGCAAGACTACCAATCTTTCAATGAAGTTAATTAAATATTCAATAACTACAGTATCGAACCCAACACATAGTCTGTAAAAAATGAGGACTCCTTTGAAAAGAAATAGTCAGACGCAGAAGCTCTTCAAAAAAAGAAATAAATTTAAGACATATTTTCTGAAGAAAATTAGAATGCTGTCATCTTTAAAAACACCTGGGTAACTCTTTGATTTTACACTAATTTAATATTAATTCATAATAAAAAACATCAGATGAATATTAAAATACCACTCAATATTCATTCATGCATTACTTATCGAAAATTCTATCGATCTATCTTCATATTTACATTGAATTGATACACTTACATATTTATTAAGATTTTTTTAAAAAATAAAAACTCACAAAAGAATTTCGAAAAATCTTGAAAAAATATCAATTTTGTTGTGGAATTGAAAAATAAATGAAGAAATTAATAAAAAATTTTGTAACTTTGGCAAACATTTTTTCAAATGCAAATTATTGAATTAGATTAAATATAATTATATTAACAATAATTTATAAAAAACAGATAGACATAAACAACATCGAATGAGATTAAAGGGATATTAATTTATAAAATTTAAAATAAAAAAACTATATTATAATTGTTCTCAACAGAAGACACTCTTTCCTTTAGAGGAGTTAACCATTTCTTAGAGATCCCTATAAACAAACAAATAAATAAATATATAAATAGATAATGATATTTTTAGTAAATTAGTTAAGATGACATAAAAAAATCTATAATGAATAAATAAAAAGAATATAATATATACCATAGTTATTGCTGGAGATTAGCGATTCTTTAATCCTTTTCCCTATTAATAAACGCATATGATTATTTTTAGAAAAATCAAATTATAGCTCAAAAAGAATTAGTTACATTATTTATTGCTTTTAGTATTCAATGAGACTGTTTTATCTGTCAATCATTTCAAACTAGGCTTTGACAATTTCAGACTCATTTTGCATGCTGCCTCCTTACCTTTAATGAGTATCTACAACAACAACACGGGAGCTGGTAGCACTGTGCTTATTTTCAAAGATAGGTCTTGCAGCTCTTTTAATCACTTCATCCTATTCTATATTTTGATTCTTGAGCTCTATATAGTTAAAATATAAATTAGTTTAATTTAGTTAGATTTAGCGAGTGTATAAATTAATCAATCAATCAATCAATGAGAGAGAGAGATGCAATGTTGAAAATTCTATTAACCAAAATAATAACAATTATAAATTAAAATTATTTACATAAATCTTAAATCTGACTTTATAGTTCTGATATTTTCAAGTCTTGCTCTATTTTCTACTAATTAATTGCAGCATAATCGTTTGTTGCCTTTGTATACATATCGCTTTATATTTATATAAATTAGTTAAATAAAATAGTTATTAGCTCGTATAATATATAAATTATATATCAAAAAAACACGTATTTATATCATCATAAAGAAATATTTCATAATCTTACTTTAAAGTTGCATTTTATTACTGTTGACTCTTTATTATCATCTCTTTCTATTCAATCTGTTTTTTATCATTATAAATTTATTTTCTATCTTTGATGTTTATTTTCTCTTGATGAATTTTCAATCATTCAATTTAAATCAAAAAAATCAAATTGAGAATAAAAAAAATAAATTATCTTTACTTCTTATTGCAAAACTAATTTTTAAGAATCTAAGCTCTCTTACAAGGTCAAATATTGAGAGCGTAAATTATCATACTGTATGCTTAAATAATTTAACTTGACATCTGAGTCTTCCAACTTTTTATTGCAAAATACCAAAAATCACACTTTGAAAATTAACAATTTTAATTATCATTACTTGCTTTTAAACTTTTGTACATTTTTATTTCCAGTATTCTATTTCATTATTTTTTCCATTTAAAATTGACTCAAAGCTATTTTCTTCTATTTATGTTACGAAGCTGTTAAAAAAATACAAATTAATAAATATATATTAAAGATATTTGACTTTAATTACTATGGCTGTTAATTTGTACTAAGATAAGGAGAAAGTCCATTATTAGCAGCTGTATTTCCTTTTAAAGGAGACTTGTTAACTTGCTAATCAAACTTTTTAATTAAAAATCATATTTACTATCTTTGATAATTCTTAAATAAATACTTACTTGGTGCATGCTGTTTTTTGGTTTCCATTAGTCTAAATCTGATTATGGATATTAATTTCTGTTTTTTTGAAGATTAAGTGAGAAAATTTTAAAAATACTTAATTTTTTTCTATTATTTACAATTAATTTTAATTTAAAGTAAATTGTGCAGAAGCTACGATTGGAATGGCATCGCTAGTTGCTTGGTTTTGGTTAATTTACTAGTTAGGTTAATTTTGAGTATTAAAAGTGGAATATTCTGACATTATAGCTCCTCTAGGTTTTTCAGAATTGAATTAGGAATTGGTTACATAATTATAACTTTAAACTCCATATATATCTGGTTTTTAGGTCACTGGTGCTACCTAGCTTAGGCTATTAGCCTACATTTAACTGTTATATTACTGATTTTGATCTGCATAGCTTAATGTAGTTCCATTGATTTAGTCTGGTTTTATCAGTGATTAATAAGGATTGGAAGAGTACTACAAACTATTATAGCTTAATCCTAATATTTATTTTAATAATATTATAATCCTCAAGTGAATTCATTATAAAATCATACCTATAACCTAAGCGTTTTAATTCATTTTTTATTATTACTATTTATATCAGCTTAAAAAATCTAAATATTTTAATTTGATTGATAAATAAATTATATTTTGTTATTTTGCAAAGTTATAGTTCTATTTAATTTTCTATCTATCTATGTATGTATTAATCAATCAATATCTTTTTTCTAAAGAAATTGACTAAATTTTATTTAACAAATCTGAATAAATATTAGCATATGTTTTTAATTTACTTCAAATAATATTTTTTGTGCTAAAATACTTTAAAATTATGTTAGTAAATCATACAAAATCAAACCACTTAAAATATTCTTTGATTAAGATCATCATTCAGATATTGAGAAGACTTTTTCGAAGGCATTTGCTTATATTAATTGCTTACATTTAGAAAATAGAAATAATATTTTCAATTATTTATTTACACAATAACAGATTTTTTAATTTCTTGAATACTATATGAAATAACTATCATTTTTATATTTTTATCAGATTGCATCTTTAAGTATTCTTCAAAAAGTTTTTACTTATTTAGAATTTTTTGTTAATATTTGATTACTTTAACTATTTTAGTTTCAATTTCATTAATTCAAAATGAATTAACAAAATTTAAAAATATTATTTCTTTTAAATTGAATATTGTTTTCATAGTAAAGGTTTTAAAATAAAGAATTATTACAGTTGAATCTATTTTTGAAATTATATTCCTATCATGTTTTTAAACCATTTATTTTTATTTTATAAAGCGAATACAAATAAAATTTAACCAAGTTAAAAACCAAATAATATCAAAATAAAGTAATATTTTAAAAATTAGAATATAATGATTGCCAATCTAATATTAAATACTTCACTTATTTAAAATTTATTATTAATTTTCTATTGTATTTGTTTATTTAAAACTAAAATTTATTTATTTTTGATGATATTTATATATTTTACAATTTCATTTCTAATAAAATTTACCAATCTGAAATTATACTCAAATTAAATTAGTTTTTTAATTCAATAAATTAACATTTTAAAATAGGATTTTATTCTTCTGACTTGCTTTTGTTCATCTGGCCTAAATATCTTTATAAATATGTTTTATAATTATCACAAAATAAAATTATTTTATTATTACATTTTTGAATCAAAAGTGTAATTAGTTTACTTTTCCTTTAAAATTTTCAATCAATATTTAACACTTTAAAAGTGACTTATGTAAATCTAGGACTGTAAACACTAATTTCTGGTTTGAGGTTTTGCTTATCGTTTTCTTCTCTTTACTTGATTTTTTGTTTTTTTAATATCTATATAATTTTTTTCCATCTCTTAAAAGCACGATTGGAATATTAATCACTAATGACTACCCATTAAAAAAACATAGGAAAATTTTGTTTTAACTTAAAAAGTATTTTTTCAAATTTATTTCTCTAGTTATCATCAAAGGGAATAGGTTTTATTAAAATCAGCTTAAGCATTTTAAAAAAATACTTTAAATTTAAAACCCCTATTAATATAGCCACTATGTATGATATAATATTATTATTTGAGAGAGTTCCAACAAACAGCAAATAAATTGTTTTTATCACTAAAAATGAAGATTCTTACTCTAGGCAGTTGTACTGTTGCGATATGAATGGCTTTAAATATTTCTACAGTTTAAGATAACAAAACATTACTCCAAGTAAAATTATACCTTTAAAAAGTTTCTAAAAATCAAAAATATTAATTATAATAATAGCTGTTGAACGAATCGAAATTCTTGCTAAATCCCAATAATATTTATCATCTACATATTCCTTATTAAATTATTTTAAATTAAAATATTGCCTAAAAAGAAAATTTTAACTTTCCAAATAAATAATTTAATTAATTTTATTAAGAAAATAAATTACTTGATAAAAATAGCCGTATTTAAATAGAATCTTAATTGTATGCATTTATGGCTTGAATTTTTTCATCCTACAAAATAAATATAGAGGAATCAAAATAATCCATATTAATCCTAATGGTAATATGAATTTTAATATGTATTTAACATGCTAACTATCAAGACATTAGTAACTTAGATCTGAAGTTATGTAATAATGTGACTCTATTTACTAGCATGATAAAGACTGGCTTATGACTTTAACAATAGATGGCTAAAAAAATATAAATATAACAATCAGATTTGTGTAATAAGACTATTTTTAATAGTTTGAGATTTCTTTTTGTATATTAAATAAGCCAAATATTTCTAGTAAAACAAATAATGCGATTGGCTAAAAGTTAATCCATAATAATCGAATTATATAATTTGGTAAGTACGAATTCATCTTAAATAGCAAACAATCTATTGAATAGATAGTTAATTAAGAAGTATCTCCTCCTGTTAAATTAAAAGCTGTAAAATAAATAGGTAAAGTTATACTTAAGCTATTTACAATCATCAAAAATTAAAAATAATTAATTAAAATTTTAATCAAAGAAGCTTCAGATGTCTAAGTTCTATGGATCTTAGGAGAAATAAATCCTAATTTTGATAAATATTTAGCCATTATAAATTTTCTTGTCAGAATTATTTCTTCAACAACTTTAGTATAGATTTGAACAAAAATGAATGCTATGATAAGCAGAATTATTATAATATTAATTGGTGAAAAAAAATTATTGCAGCTTTTACAGCTTTAATCATTAGATTTAAAAAATTGAGAGTTCCATACCTAGCCCATCACATCACACTCTAAGCATAGTGGCCCTATGTGGCCACTTACGCAACCATTTTTTGATGAAGGGTCTTCTGGTTTGCAAAATTCAGGGAATTAACATTAAACAATTATATCTGAGTAATTATCATATCTCCAATAGCCATTTTATACTTGTATTTGAGATCCTTAACAAATTAATGAGCCTACAGGACATCTTTTACAATTAATTTGTTCTTTAGAGTATGGATCAGAGATACTGTAGAAACCTTTTTTACATTATATAGTTTAAATTTATGGAAAAATTAGCTATTTTGTTAAATTTATATAAATTGAAAAATAAGATGGACATTATTCTCTTTTAAAATTTAATAAAATTGATGGAATTTAATTATTTTATCTGTTGATTATTGCTTTTGTATAAAAAATATTTTACATAGCAAAAAAAAAATTAATTAGTTATTCCAATACCTAGAATTTAGATAATGATAAACTAAATTTAAAAATTAAATTACTTTTTAATAATTCTTCTTGTAAGTAAAAATATTTTTTTTAAAAATTAATAATCTTAAAATAAAAAAAATTTGAAAAAAAAGAAATTTAGTAAATTTTAGAGAATTTATTTTTCAATTACCTTATTCACAAGTAAAACACAATGTGTAGTTGTCAGATTTCTAAAGAACCTCACCAATTTAACATTTTCTGAAATTAATAGTTACTGGAAGATTAAATTATTGCTGAATTACTTACTGAGTATTTGAATAAAACTAAGGAAGGAGCTATACAGATTTTATATTTAAAATAGCACTTGAAGAAGGTTAATATGAATATGATAAATCAAAAACAAAAGCAAAATGTTTTAAAGAGTATATTTATCTAAGATCGCCTAATAAGCCAATATTACTGCTTTCAGCTTAAAGAGTATAAAGAGACATTTCTTATATTATATCCTTGCTAATTAAAGGGTAAAGAGATAAATCAACAAATACAACTTCTCTCATTTCCTCATCAATAAATCTCATTAAAATAGGAACAGATGACTTGTAACCACTTTATATATATTTAGAACACTTAATTATTGAGTTTATTTTCCAATAAAATAATTTTTCATATCTAAAATTTTAGGATACGATCCTATATTCATTCCATAAGAAGTAGAATTATTTTTGTAAAACTAATTCTACCTTTTCAATAAATCAACTCCATCTTGCATTAAAACCAAAGGCTGTAAGTTAATGTATCTTATTGCTCCTCCAATGAAAGCTTAGTTTTGGCTAAATGAGTTGTCTTTGAATTGTTAAATATCACAACTATTTAGTAAAACTGCACCACCCGAATGTTGAATAGCTTTGTTTTTATTAAATGTGTTTGAGTTAAAAATTTAGAAATTACTTTTCTCACAATAAATTGCTCCACCTGATCCCAAAACAAAACAGCATAATTTTAATTAAAATAATTATAGTTAAAACTACTAATTTAGCTAGCTAATAAATAGAGAACTCCTCCATTTCCATTTTTTGCAAAGCTTTATTCTAAAGTATTGTTTTAAAAAGTTACATTCTTACAGTTATTAATAAAAATTGCTCCAGAACTCTCTAAAGATTAGCACTAAGATAAAAAATTATATTAGATGCTAATATTTGTCGAATCAGATATTGTTAAGGTTGAAGATTATCCATTTGTAATAATTTAATTAAAGGTCGTTGAGATAATTAGAATATTTTTAGAGTTTAATATGTTAATACAACAACTTAATTAGTTGTTTATTAAACTAAAAGAAGAGTTAGATAAAATCAAAGAATTTGAAACTGTTAATTTCAAAAAAGAAGGTTGTTATTGAGTGTCATATTAAGTAAGAGTTAAATTTTTTACTTAGATATTCTTCAAAAGAGCATTAATAGAAGAAATTTCAATGAAAGATTATTAATTTATATCTGAGTTAATTGCAATTAAGTTTGATATGCATATATCTTTGCACTACTAATTTTGAGTATCTGACATTTGATAAGTTTAAAGTTTCAAGTACTGCATATTACTTATATTTTATAAAAAAATTTAGCTTATGTATGAGCTTTAAACACCTTAGTATGAAAATATAGAGCCTATATGAACTTTTTAATTAAGAAAATTTTCTATTTAAGTTTATTTTATACCTATAACACCTGAGGTAAGTCTAAAATCAAAAATGGTAAACTCTTTTAATGTATCAATACTAAATTATTTGATTGTGATATTATTAAAATTCATATCTATATTATTTTATATTTGAAATAGTGAAATAAAAATATCTGTATCCAGCTAAGTTTATAAAAATCTTTTAGATAGAGAGTTAAATTTTATTTTCTAAAATATTAATTAACCTATTTAAATATTTTGTGATTATGTTATTATAAATGAAACTTGTAAAGAGAAATTTGTTTAAGATATAAATAGATTTTCTAAAATCACATTTTAAATTTAATCAATTATAAGTACTGAACTTAATCCAGAATAGTCACAATCAGATATATTTATAGTATTTATTTATAGTCTTTCAATACTTTATAGAACTATCAAAGGATTTCCTAAATTAAATGTGCATGACATCAAATTTATTTATGTAATAACAAATAGGCTCACATTTGTTATCTTAAGTTAAGTTAGTGTTGAAACTGTTTAGTCTTCGAAGCTCTATAAGTTTAATTTTTAAATAACTACTTACTAAATATTGTTAACTTCCACAATAGCCTCTGTTATTGTGATATTTTCCAGTAATACGCGTTATAAATCTGGAAATATTTAATTACCTAATTCAAGTTAAGTTGGAATAGTTTTATTTTGAATGTAATTATAGTAATTTTAAGGTGAAGTTTGAATTTCTAAATTTTTTATTTCGATAAATGAAATGCCAGATTGCTATTTAAATGGGTCTTTTATATAAACTATTGCATTTTGCTCTTTTGACGCAATAGTAATTTAAAAATTAGAATTCAATATACTTTAAACTAGTGAGGGAATATATATTGCTTAGTTTTAAGAAATACTTATAGTCAAAACTTTTAATTTTTTTTGCTAATTACTTAAGTATGAACTCATTGATTTCAAAAAATTATCATCCTAATAACTATATTAATTAAGTTAATAATTCAAAGAACATAGTTAGGATTACTATTAACTATAAAGGTCTAATGACAGATTATATGTAAACATTCCTTCTAAAGTAAATCCAATTATATTTAGAGAATATTGATTGCTACTATTATCAGTTTCTAAAAGTTTGACAAAGGATAAACTGACTATGGAATATTAATTTATTTGCAAAAAAGCCTTTTCTGTTGGAAGAGTAACAAAAGGAGAAAACTCAAAAACAGAAAATTTGGTTATGAACTCTACTAAAAAGAAGTACCCAATACCTAAATATGTAATATTCTTCAATTGCAGTGATTAATCAAAATGTCTAAAGTTAAACAGAAGTTTTAGATCTTTTCTGAAATAAATGTTAGCTGAGTGAGAAACAACTGAATAGATAAAATTATTATCAAAATAAAATTGAGATGAAAATGAATTAAAAGTAGGATTTTAATATAACATCAAAGTAAAATCATAAACCAAGCTTCCTACAAATTGGGTTTATAAATATATCCTTTGGAACACGGTATCTACTAAAATATTACCAAAATCGATGTTAAATAGTAAACCCACAGAAACTATTTCGATCATTTGAGAATAATCATAAATCTTAATAAAATTTTTCATTAAAATAGCTATTTAAGAGCTATTTATTTGCTGAATACTTAAAATTCTTGATGCCATTTAAATTTAAGATTATAAGGTTCCTTTTATATTTTTATTTTGGTCAGAATTTAAGATAATGATGTTAATATTTTGTTAGCTTCCTGAAAAATCAGTAAACAAAATATTTGTTAAGTTTGCAGAAAATAAATGAAGAGCAATACCTTATTTAAGTACTATAATTTCAATTAGCTAAATGGATCTTTTTCTTTTTTAAAGCTATAGAAGTTGCTATGATTAAGAGAGTAGAATAATATGATCTTGATTTTCAAATAACAATTTAATGACATTTTGAGAAAGGAAAATCTAATCGATTTAAATAATAATCATTGTACTCAAATCTAATATGACTATTTCATTATCAAATATTGCATAAATCAGGAAATTAGGTAAATCATTTTCAATCATTCGAATAAAACCAGAATTTAAATTATTTCTAACCCAAGTAGAAACTATTGATTGGTTAACAAACAGGTTAGCCTATGTATTAATGTCATTCAATTAGAAAAAAACATTTTTATTGACTTTGAAAAACCTTGGATTAATTTAATTTGGAAATGTGTCTTAGTTATTGTTAAGAAGGTAATCAAAATCTAATAGAACATTTTAATAATAAGTGGAGTATTATATTAAATTTCTGTTTCTAAATAATTAAAGCTAAGTCACAAAATTATCAACTAAATAGAGTTCTATTAAATTTTTTCTTGTGTTAATAAGATAGATGGTAGCATTAGAAGAAACAATTAACCTTTATTTGTAACTATCCCATATCATTTACTTTTAAAAGACCTAAGTATCATTCTAATTTAGCTAATTAAAATATTATGAATAAATTGAATTAGAATAAATTAAATTTTACTTAATATTAATAGATAAGCTTATTAGCAGAATAAGAATATTGGTTTATGCAATTATTAATGTCAAATAAAAATATGAACTTGCTAGATTAATCAACTATCACATCTGAATAAGGGTAAAAAGCAACATTTAACGGTATTTTATTTATTAGTTAATGAGTTATCTAGTCATACAGATAAATAAATAGATAGTTAGAATTCAAGTAAATGTAGCTTTAATTATCATCCAAGAAGAAAAACTTAATTTATGTTTTTTTATTTAAAAAAA
>JH719957.1:0-36442 GCA_000231845.2 Tetrahymena malaccensis 436
AACCCCAACCCCAATAGTATTTATTATAAATGCTTTAATTAAATCAACATAATTAACTAAATTAAATAAATATAAAAAATTTTCCATAAATAAAAATTTTTCTTAAATATAATTCTTAGTTGTATTTCAAAAGCTTTAAAATTTAGTTTAATAAAATTAATGTCAATTTTATAAAACAATTTTTTACCTGTAATATTCATACTAATCTTTATATATTAGTTTGAAAGTATTTATTTTATAAATCAAAAATAAATGAACACTTTTGAAGAATTAATTAAGAAAATTACTTTTTTTAATTTTGTTTAAGAAAAAAAGATTCAGCCAAACATATATATTATATTTTTATTTAAAAAGATTTTTTTTTTTTTTGATTCACATTAATATGTAAAAAAAACAGTGCATATTTTATACATTGATTATCATATTTTTATTAAAGCTTTTAGATAATTTATATAAAATACTTATTTCATACTCTTAACATCTTCAAAAATTTTTTATTTGAAACTTGGCTATGCTTTTATTTTGATTTATTTTGAAATATCTAAAATTTTTTACATTTGAATTATAATTTTAAATCTTGCATTGGTTTGCAAAAATAATTTAATTATTTCACATTCAAATAAGGCTATTTTAAATTCATATCTCTCAATTTTAATTATCAAAAAATCTTATATTTAATTTTAATAATTATTCATATGTAGAATAGCTAATATTATCTAAAATAAAATTCTAAATAGCCTAGATTAGCATAGAAAGAACAAACGATAACTTAAAATGATTTATCATTTTGTAAACTTAAAAATTAATTAAGAGATTTTAGGAATTGAATATGAATTGAGAGGAGATTTTTTCAGCTTTTAAATAAAATACTCAATCCTTAAAAAATAATTTTAAATAAAATTTTCTGCTCTAAGAAACATATTAATCTAATTTTAATAGCTAAACTGAGATATAAAATGTAAATTTGTTTTGTTCGTGTTGAAAGTTTTGATTTTTTTATTCTATTTTAAGAATAAAATCAAAATTAATAGGTTTGTATATTTTTATTCAAAAATCTTTTCAAGAGTGAACATCAATACTTTAATAAACTATTTATTGTTTATTATTTAAATTTTAATAATTTTATGAAGATTATTTTTGCTTTGTCTTAGATAGATATTAAGAATTTTTTCTAAAATCAATAAAATATTTAAAAACCAATAATCGAATAGATAAGGCTAAGCTAAATTTAAATTTTATCTTCCTATTAATGAATAAAAAATAACTAATTTATTAATTTAGTTATATTCATATTTAGATAATCAAATAATATTATTTCTTAAAAATAAAATTAAAGATAACTAAAAATGCAGCAATTCTAAAATTTTTTTTCAACTAATTTTACTTAAATATTTTCACAAGCTTTAAATAAACCAGAAAATTTATTTAGCATCCATTTATTTTATTATTAAAAATAAAAATTATATCTGATAATAGTTCTAATGATATATTTAAATTAAGCAACAATATAATTTAAATTTAAGTTCTATCCTAGTGCACTACTTCTTAACTTTGGTCCCCCTAAAAAATATATAAATAGTTTATTTAATTTTTTATTTTAAATTATCAATGAGAAACATCAATCATTTTTCACTAAAATTTTATAATATTTAGACAGACGAAAGCATTTCAATTTTTATTAACATTATTTTTTCAATTTTACACTTTTTTCTTAAAATTTTTATAATTTTGAAAATGAAAATAATTTTTATCAAGATTAAATTTGTTTCACAGTATAAAAAAGAAAAAGAATGAAGAAATTGAAAAAAAGTAGAAAGAGAATAAATATTTAAAGAAATAATTAGCCATTTTATAGATAGATAAATAGATGGGTTATTTTATCTATTAAATTTCTAAAAACTTATTAAAAATCCAAGTATAATCTATAGATGTTTGCAATAAGATAAGTGTCATCAATATTTAGTTAAAATAACAATTTAAATTATATTATGCAAATATATTTTAATTTTAAGTGCTATTTTTTTTTAATTTATAAGAAATATCTATGCTTATTTCTTGAAATTAGATTAGAACATTTCTTCTTATTTTCGCTTATTAACAAATTAAATCATAATTTAAGAAAAATTTTATGATAATTTCATAATCAGAGATATTTATATTTTTTTATTTATTTAAATCTATCAAAGCTAAAAAGAGTTACTGATACAATTATTTGATTTTGAAAACTAATAGTAGTATTTTTAATTGGAATTATTTAGCCAAAATAATTTAATAATTTTTAAGAGTAGATTTAATATGTATCTTAAATAGTCATGATAAAAACTATTTAGATATATTATTTTTAGTATTCCCAAATATAAGTAAATACCTTGCATATCCTTAATAATAAAAGAAATTATATATTTTTACTAAAACCAAAAAATATTAAATTTGTTAATAGTATGAATCAGATTTAGGTACTATTCTAGTCAACTATATCTTAACTTTGACCCTCACCTTAATATAAATTTCTTTTTAATTTTTAGTATATACAATTATTTACTTGGAAATAATTAATTGATAACCATATATTTCTAATTAATATTTTTCTTTAACAGACATTAATAAATTATTTATTTATATGTTTACACACTGATTGATATATTTTTAGAATTATGAAAATGAAATTTATAAGCCTTATTCAAATCTTTATGTCCAATAAATATTTCATTTTTTGTAAAAAATATATTTTAGTAAATTCTAATCTAAATTAACCAAGTATGAATAATTAATATAAAAATTCTGTTTACAATATAATTTTATTTATTTTTTAATAAATTCCTTTCTAAAATACAAAACTAAATAAATGATTAACAAATCTAGTTTAATTTTGGTTTACTTTTTATCTATTTAAGTAAATTAATATTCCACCGTATTAATTTGACTATTTAAGAGTATTTTAGAATTTAAGCTTTAAAATAATTTCCTTTTACATATTAATTTATATTATATTCATTATACACAAATTTACTCAAAGTTGATTTGCTAATTTAAAAATTACATTTAAATATTTTATTTTGTTAATCCATTTTAATTTAAGGTCATTAACAAAACTTTTGACATACAAATGTTTATTTGATATTTTAAATTTAAAAAACTTTCTCATCAACTAAAAAATTACTCTATTTAAATATAAACTATAAACTAATTCCACCTTAATTGTGATTATTTAAAATAATTCTATTCATTTTTATAATAAGAAATTGCTCAAATCAATTTAAAGAAAAATTATTTTTGTTGCATTCTTTCTAATCCTTATTTTTCTCTCATACTTTTTGAAAATTTATGAAAAAAGCTTTTTATATTTATCAAAATGAGTGCTTAATTAATACTCAAGATTAAATATTTTGCTATTCAATATAAATTTAACATTAACTATTATAAAATGAGGAAATAAGCTAAATAATTTATTCATAAGAAATATATGCAAACATAACTAAATTTCATGAATGCTTTAACTCTTAAAAAAGTTAACTTTATCAAGCCAGATTTTAATTTCAAAAGATTACGCATTTTTTTATTTGAAAAGCATTATAGTACTTAATTTATAAATCAAATGAAATTTATTCAATCAATGGTTGAAAATCTTTAATTTAAAAACTGATTATATCCATTTAATAGTATAGAACAAATTTTAGAATATGTTCAAAATTAGGATAAAAAAACCTAAAAAAATAATTTTTATTTGTATAAGTATACTTAAAACTTCCTTTGGCAATATATTTTTTAGTATTTTTAAATCTCTTTAACGCTTACCTTACAATAGAATTTTTTCATAAGAATAAATTAAGTTTTTCATCTTAATAAATTACTTTGCACTTATATCTAAATGAAAAATATTTAATTAGAGTCTTTTTTTGATTGATTAACAGTTTAGTAATATAATTATGTAAGGCTTTTGATTCATTCATTCGATTTTATAATTAAATTAAACCTAAAAATAGTAAAAACCTTAGTAGAACATTTGTAATTAAAAATACAAGCTTAACATTCACAACTAGTATTATAAAAATCAAGTTAAGGAAACCCCCTACCTCGATTTCAATATTAATAATAATTAAACATAATTACAAGTAGGTTGACCCCCTCACCCACACTTATATAACCATTATGATAAGTAGACATGCGTCCTTTAAATACATATGAAAGTAGTTATTATCTAAATATTATAATATAAAAAAACTAAATAAATATATAAATAGTGTAATAATAAAATAAATTAATAAATAAATAAAATGTCTAACGCTTTAGTCACTGACGAAGTCCAAAATAAAAGCCCTAAGCAAGTTTACTAAGAAACAAATGATTTGAATCCTGAAGGTTAGTAAGCCATCACAAAGTAGGTATCAAATGATGAATTATACATGGAGTATGAAAAGGAACTCGGATAGCCTTTACCTCCTCTTAAATTATGGTATAAGGTTGCTTTTGTTTTCCTCGGTATCGCATCTCTTGCTGGTTGGAATGCCATCTTAACAGCCTTTGATTTCTTTGGTCAAAAGTACCCCAAAGGTGAATTCTTGGATGTAACTTTCTATTTCCCCATCCCTATTATGATTACAAACTTTTTGGCTGGTTTGGCCTGCCCTGCATTGGCTCGTCGCTTCAACTACAATCAAAGAATCGCTTACTGCTTAATGGGTGTCTGCTGCACTATGATTATAGTCACTATCATAGCTATCTTCTTCAACACAACTGCTGGTTACTGGATTTCATTCTGCATTCTTTTCATTCAAGGATTTATCGATAGTGTCAACACTAACTCTTTAATTGCTTTGGCTGGTATGGTTCATCCCACCATCAATCACATTTACTGGACAAGCACTGCTCTTTCTGGTTTGACTATGAATGTTATCAGATTAATTGCTCTTGCTATTTTAGGAGATAGTGAAGAATCTACTAACATCTGTACAGCCCTTTACTTCTGCTTCGCTGCTGTCATTTACATCTTTTCAAGTATGATGTAGATTATCTTCACAAAGTCTGACTTTTTCAAGCTCATTGAAAGAAGATCATTCCTCAAGAACCAAATTGAAAATAGAAAAGACAATAGGGTTGAATTATAAAATATTAGAAGCACTGGAAATGTATAAACTGATGTAAACCTTGACTAAAATGTTAAATAAGTTACCACTTCATCAAATAGAAATGCTCTCTTCTAATACTTGGCCTACTTATCTCAAGTCTTTAAATACTCTGGTTGCATTCCTTTGTACCTTGTTCTTATATACATTTAAACTTTCATGATGTTCCCTGGTGTTTCTATCTTCTAAAAGACCACATACGAAATCATTAAATTCCCTTGGGCTGGGTAAAAAATTAATTTATTAATTAAATTCATTCAAAATTTTATTTTTCTCTTAATTTTTTTATTACTTGCTAATTTACAAAATTACTAATACTAATAAATTCTTATTAAAAATATAGTGTTTTCATGATTTTACTCTTTAACCTTGGTGATCTTGTTGGTAAATATATTGGAGGCATAAAGTTGCTTTAAAAATTGTACTTAACTTACTCAATTGTAATTGGTAGATTTATCTTCTATGTTTTCTTCTTGTTAATTTCCAGACATAAGGGTAGCGAAGATTTATAAAATGATGTCTTTTCATGGTTCTGTATATTCTTATTTGCAGTAACTAATGGTTAGTGCACAACTGCTCTCATGAATCTAGGACCCAGAAATGTTAAGGATCCTAAAATGGTTGATCTTATCAACTTTATTGGTGGATTCGCTATTACTTTTGGTATTTCTATTGGTACATTTTTAGCTCTCCCTCTTGCCCAGGAATGATTAATAATAAAGAAATTATTACTTAATCTAATCGGACAATATAAAATTTAATTTAATGAAAGAAAAAAATTCTAAATTTTCAATAAAACTTTAACTTTATAAAAAATTTAATTATTATTATTATAAATTTATAATAGATAATTATTTTATTGTATGATTATATCATTTTATGACTTTATATCATGTAAATTTAATTTAATTTGTATAAAATAATTAATTCAAATAATCACACAGGATTTATTATAATTAGTTCTATTAATTGGTTAGGTATAATAATCATACTTATAAAATTAGAATTTAATATATTCATACTTTTTGCAATTGGTTTCCAAAAGTATTAATAAAATTTTATAGCTATTTTTTCTATATCAGATTTAAATATACTCTATAAAGTAGATAAATGTAGAAAAAAATTAATTATTTATCAACTGTTTTTGTTATAGTTTAAAAAGAATGGGTTGAAATTATTTTTTAAACTAGGTGGATAAATAATTTATGACTTTTGTTCTAATTATGTTTTTCTCTGATGTGATTATATAAATTAGATCATTTTTAATCTATAATTAATGAATCAATAATTAAATTTTTATCCTATGAGTAGATTTAGAAAAGTATTTATTAAATAACCATCTATTTATATTTGATAAGCTATTATTTAAATTAATAGGTAAAAATACTTACCTTAATGTGAAGTTTTAAATACTATACAAAATCAATTTTAATAAAAATGAATAATTATATTTTACTTTTATTATTTCTAATTTACAAACATTTTTCAAATAGTTCTAAATCATATTACCAATTTTATTACTACTTCTAGTATATTAAATTAATTTTTTTACCAGTTTAAATAGCTAAATTCATTATAAAACATAGAAATTACTCTTTAATAGATTTTAATTAATTAAAACATGAACTTTACACATCATTTAATTTATCACTAATTTATCTATAAAATAAGAAATAGCTTTTAATTATCAATTTTAAAGCTCAAATAAAAAAAAATTGCACCCATACATAATATGGATTTAAAAAAAATTTTTGAATATTATTTTCATTCATAAATAGAGGGGGAAGTGACTTGAATTATATGATCAAATGAGATTTTAAATCAAATTTAAGTTAATTACATTTTAATTATTTATAAGTTATTTACCCTTTACATAGAAATTTTAATAAATTAAGTATATTAACAATAATTTCATCTAGAAATTAATAAATAAAAAAAATGCTTCTTTTATTTTATAAAAATTATTTTTGCTTTTAATTTCTAATAACTTTAATTTAATTCTTCAAATTTATTAAATGATTAATATTAAGATAAAATTTAGTATATTAACAACAATTTTATTTTTAAATTAATAAATATAGAAAAGTGTTTCTATAATATAATCAATTTTTGGTTTTAATTTAAAACAATTATTTAACTAATATAAAATAGAATAAATAAAATAAATTATTATGAATTTATAAAATTTAATTCTTAAAGCAAATAAATACTTAATAAATTTGCTATTAGATAATTATAATTAAGATCTATCAGAATTCAAAGCTATCAGTCAACCAAGTTTTTAATTATTAAAATTTATAGCAACAATATAATTATCAAATATTTATTTTTTTTAGCTTAACAAAAAAATTAGTTTTTATTTAGATGTGTACAAACGGTGTTATTTTAGCAACTGCTTCATATGATCATACTATTAAATTATGGAACTAGGATTAAGTATAGTTTCACTCTATAGAATACTCAACTAAAAAAAGACAAAGCCAATTTTAAGTATCAAAAAGCGCCTTTTTCATAAATAGAATTGAGGTTTCTCATGATAAATAATTTCTTGGTGCTGCTGCTAGCTTTTCAGCATATATCTATGATTTAGGATAGGCTCCTTTACCTGATAGACCTGTAAAAATATTTACTTATTTAGAGCAAATAAAATTTTCAATCAGCTTTGAAATAGCATTGTATAATAAATTAAATACTTATTTTATTATTCATAAATTAGAAATTCGCATATGATGGTTATTAAAATAATGTTACATCTATAGGATTTTAGCAAAATAATTAATGGATTTACACTAGTTCTGAAGATGGTAGTATAAAAATTCATGATTTATTGAAGTAAGGTGTAGCAAAATCATTTTCTAGCAAAGAACCAGTGAATTAAGTAGTTTTACATCCAAATGAAGTTGAACTCATTTCAGCAGATTAAGCTGGAAATGTTAAAATTTGGGACTTAAGAAATGATGCATAATTCAGAAAAAAACTAGTAAATACATATTTATCTTATTTATAATTATTCCTTTTTTCATTTTAAAATATTAATGTTTAAAAATAATTAAAAGGTCTTAGCTCCTGAAATAGGTTTGAGATCAGTTTCTGTAGCTATTAATGCTTAATTCTTTTGTGCAGCAGATTCATCAGGATCTCTTTTTATATATAAATTAGGAAAGAACGATGTATTTATTTATAATATTAGATTGATCAAATTAATTCTAAAAAACATTTTGTAAAAAGGAAATATTATCTATGTAAAAGATTGAAAAAGCACATGATGATTATATTCTAAAATGTTAAATATCTCCATTGGTTACGTAAATATATATTAATTATTTAATGATAGATGGTGATTATAAAATGTTAATCTAAATAAAATAGGGGTATAGCAACATGCAGTGCAGATAAAACTATAAAAATTTGGAGTTAAAACCCATAATCATAGAAATTTGAATATAAAAATACACTCTATGGGCATTAAAAGTGGGTTTGGGATGTTGCATATGGATGTGATGGCGAATATTTATTTTCATGCTCTAGTGATAATAATGCTAAATTGTGGAAGCTTGATGAAAATTCATAATAAGTTGAATGTTTCACATTCAAAGGTCACTAATAAACTGTAAATTGTGTAGCTTTTAACGATATAACTATTAAGAGTTGAAAACTTACTAAATTATAAACCAAAGAAAGGAAACTTTATAAAAACAAAAATATTTGCTATCAATGATACTAAATAATGAATGAATTTTATTAAATAATTTACCCAATTTTTAATTTATGTCTATTTGTATAAAATTTATATAATCTTAATAAATTTATTGACTTTGCAAATAAATTAACTAAATATTTTTCTAAAATTTTTATATTTTATTTTAATTTTATTAATCGTAAATCCTCTTTTTATTTAAGAGTAAAAATATCACAAATATCTTGATCAACCTGCATAATATTTTTAAAAATAATGTTTTTTAAAAATTAAAATCGAACATATTTTAAATGAAATATCAAATTACTAACTGATTATATAAAGAATATTATTACTGCTAAAAATTAATAAAATCTAATTATCTAAAATCCCTTTTATTTAAACAATTTAATTAAAATTTTTATTTTTATCAATCTTCTTCTCTATCTAAAAAGTAGAGCCAAGAGTATATGTTTTATATATACCTTGATGTTCCAGGAGTAGTATTCCAATTTAAACTTAATATCTTTGTAAATCCACAGTCGAATGCTATCCTACCTCTTTTGTTTGTACCATTTAATGCAAATATGCAAGGTCTATTTGTTTGACTAGTACCAATAATTTCTAAATCTAAGAAATCATCATAGCTATCAACAATTTTATTGTTAATTATTTTTGGATAACTAATAGAATCGCCTTCGAATATAAAAGATAAACCATGAGTAATATTATGATATCCGAATTCTAATTTATTTGAATATTTTCCTTTTTTTAAAATATTATTTCCAATATCTTCACCCTCAAGTTTCATATAAACAGGCGTTTATTCATCATATCCAATTGGTACCTTTTTGAGTATCAAATTTGCATGATAGAAAAACGGGTCATTGTCTGTAAGCAAGAATAATCCTTTTCTCTATTTTAAATGCTTTAGTATACAATTAACAAAATCTTATTCTATATTTTGTTCTTTAGAAATGAACTAACTCCCACTTATAACCCAAAGCTAATCAAATTCTGAAGATAAGTTTGTAAAAGTTTTCTCATCTGTTGCAATTTCAAACTATTTATAACCCTTTTAATTTAGAGAAGCTTTAAGCTCTAATTAAATATCTATTGTAACATTACAATCACTTGCATTACAAAATTAACCAATTAAAATAGATAAATCTTTAGAGGAACCATCCTTTGCTAAATCAAATTTTTTATCTTTAGCAATATGAAATCTATCCTTGTCTTTTGCGTTTATCATTTCTTCTTCATTAATTTAATTAAGTTTTTCATTTGGTTTACTTATTTTATTTTCTTTTGAATCTCCATATACAGATATTTCTTTTAAAAGCTCATTAATTCTATTAATATTTTGATATTTCTAATTTAATAAATCCTTCAGCTCCATAGATTTGCCATAATAAATTTCAGCATCTTTTTACTTTTGATCAAGTTCCTTATCTTTTACCCCTTAAAATTAAACTCTAAGATTATCCAAATATTTATAAATGTCTTTATTAGGAATACTTTAATCTTGGACATTAAATTTATTTTTCAAATCTTATAAAAGTACTACCAAAGAATAGCTACCTGGATCACCTTATCTTGCAGTACGACCTTAAATTTGTATTTACTCAGCAATTGTTTCAGATAAGAAAGTTTAAATGATGTGTAAACCTCCTTTATTTTTAAGAGCCTTATCATAACATTTAAAATCAGTACCTCTTCCAAATGGTTTTGTACAAAGAGTTATTGTCCTGCAGTAGGTAGCTTTTGCTATTAAAGATTTTTTATCATAAGTTTGTTCTACCAATATTTATAAATCTTTAATATTATTTTGCTATGAATATTTTTAATATTCAAAAAGGGTTTGTTAATTTTCAAAAAATACTATGACTGATCTATTTTAAGAAATTACTCCATCAATTTATTAAAATATTTATTTGAAGTAATCCTTCTTTTTTGAATAGAGAAATACATGCTTGGAAGTATCAAATTAAAATTTAGATTCTCCGTATATTGATGGAGTAATAGTTTGCTTTTGTATGTTACAAAGACTTTTCATTTTATCAACTTAAAATTATGTCATATCTTAAAGTGTTCCTATAAAATTAATTAAATATCTCATATTTAAATATTTCAATAATTTGAATTTAAAAAATAGTTAAGAAGCTATATTTAGACATGTTTTTATATATTAGTCATTGATTAGGATTGAAAAAACGAAGTTAATATAAAAATTATAAGGATAGTGTGGGGTATTTTATGAAATTAATTTATAGTTAATTGAAATAAATTTGTATTTACCTGTTACTCCAAGGACTAGAGAGTAGCAATCTATAATTTTGGGGTAAGAAAAACAACCTATATTAAAGTTTAATGATAACCGATTATTTAACTATTCGGTTGAAATCTTTTTTCTTTGCCACTCTTACAAATAAGCAAAAGCAGTTTTGTAACCTTTGACACTATTATGGCTAATTCCATCAATTTCCTAATAGGCAATAACCCTTTCAATACCATGTCGAACACGATCTAAAAGATATGTGTGCTTTTCCATGGATCTAGCATCTTTTATCATTTATTCAATTTTTTGATTAATAAAATCTTTCATCTACTACAATTTATGATTGGAATCTAATAACTATTTATACTCATTAGTTTTACTAATCTCAGTGATATCAATTCCTCTTAATCTCTATTTCCAAATCAGTTTCATCAAATTTACAATTTTTTCACTTTTATACTAACTTCCAACAGCATAAACTTAACCTAAAAAGTTTTCTCCGAAAAAGAAGTCTATTTCATCAATAATGAGTATCTTTTTTCCTTTTTAATTATTATTTTCATGCTTAATTTAGGGAGATTAAGAACTTAGGTAGTTCTCAAAAGTAGTTCTAAGATCTTTTGGTTCATTAATAATTTTTTCAGTCAATTTGTAGAATGTGTTATACTAGATTTATTTTTAAACTGAAAAATTAATGAAAAACGACTCAAAGTCATTGTAATCTCTTTCGCTTAAATATTAGCTATAGCAACAGCAATCAACTTCAAATCCTATTAAAGCAAATATTGTAGAAGTAATTCCAAGAGCTATAGATTTTCCTTCCCCTGTTCTAACCTATGCTATGTGGTTATATAATTATGATTTCTCTACACTATCAATATTTAGTAATCTCATGATTGTAATTACCTAAATAGTGTGAATAAATCTAGTTGGTTTAGTATCAGACTCTTATCTATCTATTATGCTCCAAACTGCACTAACTTCTGCCAATATTTCTAAAAGCTGTTTCTTTTATTGATTACTCCATATTATATATTTCTCATTTAGATAGCTCCCATTTTACTTGAATTACTATGCCTTTTTGGTAATTGAAGATGTTAATTTGACTCTATCTTATTTTGCTTATGCAACTTCTTAGTTTATATTATCATATATTTGTTTGTAATAAGTGTACTGTTTCAATAAATCATCTTTTACAAATTATATGTCACCTTCAGCTTATTTTGTTATTAAGTGTTTCTACACATATTGAATATTATTCTGGCCAGCAGTTTTGGCGTTATATAATTCATTGAACCATTATTTAAATAATTTTTAATGCTTATCTTGTAATTAGGATCCAGCCTCATCTTAATTTAAATAATAAAGTAAATCAAGCACAATATTCATCTCTTGATTTTAGGTAGCCTAATTATAAATAAATTTGGGGTTACATTTAAAAACAAGCTTAGTAAATAAATGTATTTTAAAAATAAAAATTAAAAGAAAATTTACTTTCTGAATCAAATTTGAAATATGTCCATCCATACCAGGTATTTTAAAATCCATTGTAGATTTATAGACCTCAATTAAATTTTAAACAAACAATTATCTGCTTTGGTTATCATTTTGAAAATTCTCTATGAAACTTTCAATTTACTTCATCTTTAATTGGATTTATTGCTAAAATATTTTGGTAATTTCTTATGAGTAATTTTTTTCCTAAATGGTTTTTGAAAGTTATTTGAAATTATCTTCTATTTCTTTTAAAGTTTAATAAATTAAATTTATTTCTTGTAAATTTATTGAACTTGATTTTGAAATTAAACTAGCTCTTTTGTATTAATTCTCATATTCTTCTTAAATTAAATTGGTGTATGTGAGAGCCTTGTTATCTTCAACTAACTTTTACTTTTAATTTACTTTTGAACAAAAAATCTGTAAACTTTATTAAATTTATATGATTTTTTCAAATTATTTAAATTAAAAAAAATCTTTAAATTATAAAGAAAGATTATTTATTTTATCATTAATTAAATTATTAAAGAGTTAATTTATATTTTAAAATTTTCCTATAAGAGTTTCCCCTTGCCCCATTATTTATTATTAAATGATATTTTATTCAAAAGACAATCTTAAAATTTTTTCATAAACCATTACATAATTTCTTTTTTTATTCATAAAAGATACTTTTTAATCTAAAGCATTTTTTAAATCTAAAAAGATTTTAATTGTTTATTCATGGTCAAATTAATTTATTGATAAATTAATCTCGTTTAATTTTTAATTTAGAGAATCTTGAAGGAGTGTGATTAAATTTTTTAAATTAACTTCTTTACTGATTTCAATTATATCACAATCTTTAATAATAATCATTAGTTTTTCTACCATACGAAGAGACTACTGAATTTAATATGGCTTATTGATATTTTTTTCCTTTAATTGGTTCCATATTTAGATTATTTCATTTGTAATATTTTCTTAAATAGATGAAATGTATTAACCCATTTAATTTTGATCATGTTTATGCTTGTAAAACTTCTCAAACTAATTGAATTTAACTAAGGTATGTTTCACTTTTTAAAAGTTATTTTAAGGAATATATTCTGTTAGGATCAAGCTCTACTTTTCCTCAAAATACTTTTTAATTTTATTCTGAATAAGAATCGATTCTTCAAACGACTATAATAGCGCAAGCAGTCTAGAAATATCTTCAACTTTAATTAATTTATCTACCTCTTAAAATAATTTTTTTTAATCATTAATAAATTTTGATATAATTTTTTTCTTTTCTTTTTCTTTTGTGATAAAAAATTCCCATATTTTCAAAAATTGAACTTCCATATATTACTCTATTTAATCTTCCTAAAAAATATTATTTTTATTAGTATATCTCTTTGTTTATTCAATTAGATAAATTTTACAAAAGTCCTTTTTCATTTATTAAAAAGTTTAATTAACTACTTTATCTTTTAAAATATTTTGTTAATTTATATCTTCCATCATAGAATACATATGAATTAAAACATCATAGCAATTGTGAAGATCTTAATTTAATTCCTTTTTATTTTATAATTTGTTTTTTACAATTTAAAATGTTTCAATAATTTATTCTTTGAATAAATTACTCTAATTTTGAATTAATTCATCTTCCTTTTTATCACTTGAATATGTGTTTTATTATTTTTCTAAATTCTAAAAGTATAGTTTAGCTATCGTTATCAAAGTATTATTATAGTTGAAGTTATTTTACTCTTCAACTGAGGTATTTAGTTAACTAAATAAGCGTAATATTAATTTTTGGTTTATTTATTTAATATAAGTATTAACTTATATTGATAATTATGGAGAAATATTACTGAAATGAGTTATAATTTCATTAAATATCATAAATAAATGAATAAATTTTTAAGATAACTCAGAAGAAGGTGATTTTATAAAATTATTCTTGATTTCGCCTAGTTATTTAACAGTTAATTCTAATTTTTTTTCCAATAATTTATTAAATTTATCTTATTAGCTTTGGTCTAATTACTTAATAAATTCACTTGCTTATTTATATTTATCTTCAAACAAAAGATTTTGCATATTTTAGTTTAAAGATTACTCTACTGCATCTAACTTAATTTTTTCTTGCTCTATATCTATATAACTTCCATTTAAATGAGCTTTTATTACATTTTAATTATTTTCAATTTTTTAGAGATTTTATTTTTTATAATCTAACTAATTATCGCTTATTTACCTATTATCATAAAACTTTTTATGTAAATCTTCTTAAATAATTTTTTATGCTTCTTTGTATTTATTGGTTTTAAATAGTTTATTGATAAAAGGATAGTTACTGTCATACAGTTCTTTTATTCTATCTAGTATAATATTAATTTAATAAATATTTTATTTTTTCAGCTCCTCCAAATTTTCCAAGTCAATTTAATATGTTTTTTTGAACTCATCAACCACAAAATTTTATAATTGTTTCAATTTTTGTTTTACTTCTTAAATTCTTTATTCAATTTAACCAAATATTTATAAATCATAATTATTGTTTGCAATCTGCTACAGAACATTCTTATCTTATTTTTTTAATTACTCACTTCTTTAAATTACCTTTTAATATATTTTCTCTACATTTTTTTAAATATAAACTTTTAAGTTTTGCAAAAAATTTTAGAAATTTTCAATATTGAGGATAGAATCATTTAACTTATCTAATTCTGTGAGATCATACTTTTGAGTACTTTATAATTATTCTAAGCTTATTAAGTTATTGCACCATCTTGAAAATTGATGTAAAAAATCCATTTATTATTGTTGAATTTATTATTAAGACTCTTCTACATCTGTATTTTACTCACAATATCCTAATATGCATTCTACTAATATTTAAATCAGCTTAAAATTCTTTATTATTTTATCCTTCTCTCCAATATGCTTATCTATTTCGCTTTCTATATCAATTATGAAATGTTTTTTTTATTCTTATTCACATTCTTTAATCATTTTTTATATGTGTGTAAATGTCCAGTAAGAAGCATCGGATAGATTTTAAATGTTAATAGCCATTTATTTAACTTATGCCAAAAATTCAATAGGAATAACTTAGATGTAAATATTGGATATGTGCTCATTCATTTGTAATTTGATTCTTTAAAATTATTACAAGTAATTCTATTATTGCTCTTTGAAAATTTCATATATTTTTTTTTCAAATTTTATGTAGTTTTAATTATTTTAAATAACTTACTGAGTTATTTCATCATCCATAGCAGTAAGGAAATGTATTAGTTTTAAATATTTATAAACACAATTGAACTCTTTCACCTAAAGAGATTCTATATAAAGTTAATTCAATGCCTGTCTGATGCTCTATTAGCATTACAAGTATTCCTTTTGTTAATTCTAAAAATGTTCATCAGTATAATAAGAAGAACTAATTTATTTGATAAATTAAAAATTTTTGGATAAACTGCCTATGTAACTTTCTGTTATTAAGTTTGAATTTTTTAGTTTTAATTTTTCTATTTCTGAAATAAATTGAATTATTTATTCTTTTATTATCTTTTAAAGCTGGACATAATCTAAGTACCTACTATTTTTATCATATTATTTATCATGGATAAATTTTAAATTCTTCAAAATTTCTTTAAAGTCTTCTGGGATTACTTTATCTTTTAACATTTAATTGATCTTATTTGATAAAATTTAACACTTTTCATCAATATCTTTTTACACAATCTCATACTTTTTTTAACTAAAAACATCTGAAAACAAAGGTACTTTCAATTATTTAAATTAAGTGGTTATGCTTTCAAAATCTTACATAAATTCTTTATTTTCATAAATACACTTCAATTTTTCTAATTGCAAAAACTTGAATTAAAAAGAAGTACTACCAATAGCTAACTCAACAAATCTGTCCATAAATTACTTAATTTAACAAGTTATTTATTCAATTTTGTTAACAACCTTAAGTTCTTACCCTGTTTAATTTTGAAATAATTCAATTATTAGATAGAAATTTAAAGTATTTCTTATTTTTTCTAATAAGGATTTGCGAACAAGTTCATGGTCTTAAGATTGAATATCAACAAAGTTCTTAAATTATAAGTAAAATTTTTCTACTAAGCTCTCTAACTAGTATAGTTCCTCTTTTGCTTTTTTGTATTTTTCTGAGACTATCTCCAATTTTACATAACCCGTTAATTCATACAAGCAAATAAGAATTTCTGATGCCTATTTTGATAAACTATTATGAATAAAAAATTTCAAGCTTTCAATAGATTGTTCTAAAAAACATTTAAAATCACTTTCAGATTTGCTATTCAAGCTATATCTTATACAGTTATTGATTTATTATTAATTCATCGATTTGGTTACACAATGAATCTTTTCTAAATACTGATTTAAAGTATCCTCATTGTGCTCTTCTGGATCAAATATTAGATATTACTTCTATTCCAATTATTTTTTAATTAATTCACAAAAGTCTTTAATTTACTACTCTTAGATTGAATTTTTAATTTTTTCTATTTATTTTATAGCAAAAACTATTTCTGATTACTCATCAGATTTTTTCATGTAATTAAATACAATTAAAAAAGAATCTTAGTAATTTTGAAATTATTAAAACATTTACACTAATTAACCAATAAAATCTTTAAAGTATTGTGCCTTTCCTCCAGCAATAGCATATTGATTTTAGTCAATCATAAGCATAATTTTTATTGACTTGGCATTGTTAATTACTTGTTTTGTGGCAAAAGTATTTATTAAATCCCCAAAAAAGCCATTGCTATCAAGAAATCCTGGAGTGTCACAGATATTAAGTAATTTATTTTTATATGAAGATTCAAAAAAAATTACTTTTTTGGTTTTTGCTTAAAACTCTTCACTCATCTCAGAAATTATATTTTCTTTGTTTTGGACAGTCAAACGTTTACTAATTTTACCTTTATCAATTACTTCAAATTTAAGTCCATTTAAAAAGTTGAAAAAAGTAGATTTTCCAACTCCTTATACTCCTAAAATTAGTGCAAGGTCTTTATATTTAATGTGAGTATAAGCTATCATACTTTCTTTAAACTTTTAGCATAGGTCTTTAATTTCATTCAGAGTATTCTCCACCTCTTTACTTTGTGGCTCTTATGCTATTCTTTTGTTATAGCTACAATCACTTTCTCTGGTAGTATCATCTACTTCATATTTTTTAGCTTTTTTTTATTTGGGATTTCCCCTAAAGCAATTCATTTACTTAAGAGATTCTTAATTTATTAATTTAATATTTTTCAAACAATTTCTGTGTTTTTTTTTGAATTTTTAAAATGACCATACTTTCTTATTCTCTTTTTTTAAATTTTCCTTTTTAAGATTTTTAAGATGGGGAATTCAAACTTTTTGAATTTTTTAAATTCAATCCTTCACTCCTCAAAAAATCTAAAAAATGATCTATGATAAATAAAAATTTGAATTAATATTACCCCACTAATACTTTTTTTCCAACAAAAAAATAAAAAGTTTTCTCCTGCCTATCACTATACCTAAATATTTAAAAAAAATAATAAACTAATCCAACAAGAAATGAGTTGTTTAAAAAATTAAATATGCATATCTTATAAATGTTAATCATATAATATTCTTCATTATATCATCATTTAAGAGATCATTTTTAAATTTTAATTATTTGAAAGTCAAATGTTTTATTTTTCATAAAAATAATGTAATCAGTTTTTTTAAATAAAATTAGAGTAAAATATAGGGTTTGCTATTAACTATTTTGCATATATGTAAAATTTCGATAAATATTTTTCCTAATATTCATTTTTAAATGTATTTACTTGAACACTTTTTCAAAATAAAAAACGCCTAGACAGAAAAAAGTAATGCATACTTAAACAAACAAATAAACATAAAATAGTAATCTATGTTTGAAATAAGAAAAGTTATGGAAAAATAGAAACTGTTTATAATAAATATTCTTTTACTTTTTTTTCTTTTATAGAAGCTTGTAATTATCAAATCTATCATAAGTTTTTTTCAAAGAAAATATTACTTTTTATAAAAGTATTTCACTTTTTTAAGTATTTAAAAAATATTCAGTACCATTTGTTAATAGATAATTAGAAATTTAAATCAATTTAAAAAGAAGAAAAAATGAATTTTTATTATCATATATGGAGTAATAGCAATGAATTTTGGAAAATATTTACTAAAATATATGAACTAATTTATAACCTTCTTCTATTAAAGTAATGATATGAACAATTTTGATTTGAATCTATTATTTACTATAGATTTTTAAACAAAATATTAACTTTTTCAAAAGATATTTCTCTTTTTTAAATATTTTTCTTGAAACACATCAAAATTTCAAACCAATTTCAATTAATAAGCGCTGATTTGAATATTTTTAAGTTAAAACTTTGAATTATTGTTTTATTAAGTATAAAATAAATGAATAGATTCATTTTAATAAAAAGCTATGCCAAATCTTTTAGATTTTGTAAATTAAAAAAAGGTAAAAAAGGAAAATGAGATTTTTATTGATTGTAAATTGTTTAAATAAATATATTATGTTTGTAATAGATTTTATGTATCCTTAATATTATTACTTTGATTAATAATTATTTAGTTAGTATTCAATATATATCTAAAAACTTAGTAATTAATTTGCTTTTTTGCACCTTTCGTTAATTTAAATCACACAGATTAAATAAAAAAGGTCTTTTATCAATTAAAACAAATTCTAAATTATGAGCAATGTAATACTAGCAACAGCATCATATGATAGAACTATTAAATTTTGGAGCTATTCAGACTAAAAAATAATACATTAATTTGAATACTGCTCATAAAAACAGACAAGTTTTGTGAATAAAATTGAAGTTTCGCATGATAAATAATATTTGGCTACTGCAGGAAGCGCAACTATTAATCTTTATGATCTTAACGATAAAAATGTACAATTAGTTCAATAGACTAAATTTATAACACACAAAAATATAAATAGAAATTAAAGCACATTTATGATGGATACAAAAGTAATGTAACATCTGTAGGATTTAAATAAAATAATGGATGGATATATGCAAGCTCTGAAGATGGAAGCATTAAAATTCATGATTTAGCTATGCAAGGAGTTTAAAAAACTTTTAATAGTAAAGAATCAGTTAATTAAGTTGTCTTGCATCCTAATGAAGTTGAGCTGATTTCTGCAGATTAAGCAGGTAATGTTAAGATATGGGATTTAAGAAAAGAATAAACATATGTTAAAAAGATTGTAAAGTTAGATATTCAATAAATAAGCATTAATTCTAATTATAATTTGGTAGGCTTTATCACCAGAAATTGGAATAAGATCAGTTTCGATCTGTGCAAATGCATAGTTTTACTCTGCTGTAGACTCAGCTGGATAGTTATTTATTTAAAAATTATCAAAGATAGATGTAAAATAATAAATTTTTTAATTTATTTTCTCATAAATTCAATTTATATATAAATTTTAAAAGGATCCATAAAGCTTATAAAAAATTGAGAAAGCTCATGACGACTATATATTAAAATGTTAAATATCTCCATTAGCAACGTAATAATTGAATACTTAGAAATTGTCTTAAAACTTTAGATTTTTTTCTTTTTAATAGGAGTATAGCTACTTGCAGTGCTGATAAGACGATTAAAATTTGGGGAATAAATACCTCTTCATAGAAATTTGAATTAAAGTAAACATTATATGGCCACACAAAATGGGTATGGGATATCTCTTATGGCTGTGATGGAGAATTTTTATTTTCTTGTTCAAGCGATAAGTTTGCAAAACTTTGGAAACTAGATGATGAAACGCAATAAGTTTCTTGTATAAATTTTAAGCATGATGGAATAGTAAACTGTTTAGCTTTTAATGATATTAACATTTGAGGAGCGTAAAAGAAAAAAAATGAATTTCTTAAATGTTAAATACATAACAAATTTAAATATAATATTAGTAATTGTAAATGTTATTTATTCAATAAAAGTGTAGCAAAAAAATTTAAACTTTTTGTATTTTAAAGTCAAAATATTTAGAATAGTTTTTAATTTTGAAAAACGAAGTTTTTTTTGAAGAGAAAAAATATTGAATAATATAATTTTTAAAAATATAACAAGCACTTATTTTATTATTAAACAAAATTTAGATGATTTTTAATATCATTTGACACTAAATAAGAAATCATATTTAAAATTAAATAGATCTTGATTTAGTATAATTCATATTTTCTATTTTTTCGCTTTATCTACTCTTAGGTTCATATTAATTTTTAAGTTCTTTTTTATCAGCAGCTTCGCTTATTTAAGTAAATTCAATTCCATGAGTTTATATTTTACTTTTTAGCTTGTTAACTTTATTATTTAAAATATTTTATATTTAAAAAAAATAAATATAAATATAAGTAAATATTACTTTTGTAAGAGCACTCGAGTGGGTTTCTTTTGTATATCTTATAACACTTTTTAAATAATTCTAAACCTTCATCTCTTTTATTCAGTAAAAAATGAACAGTTCCAAGATCTTCAAATAGCTCTCCCTCTTATTTAAATTTTGAAAATATAGATGATACAAATCAATGTTAAATTCATTTACGTTTAATTGAGCTCTTTGGATAAAGCTATAAAATGAGCTCCTTGGATTTTTCTAAATATTTTAGTGATTGCAAATAGTTTCCTTTTATGATATATATCTATCCAATTTGATTTAAAACATTTGCCTCTATTCATATTTACAATCAATTTATTAATAAAATTAAATAGATTTGAACATTTTACTTAATTTTAATTGAAGGTCTTTGTCTAACAAGCTAAATAATATTGAAAGAGAACCATCGAGTTTGTTGATTTTTTTTAACGTTAATGCTCTTTCAAACTAATCTTCATCTTCAAGCTTCTATTTACTGTAATCAAAATCAGAATGATGGTCAAACATAACTCCATAATCGTTAGGAATATTCTCATCTCTACTTTACTATTTTTCTTCAATTTCTTAAATCAGATCATTTAAATCTAGGTTTATTCTAAATTCTTCGTTAGGATTTATTAGCTAGTTAATTATTTTATTGCTAAGCAAAGTTTCATCATCTAACGTTCCTTAAGTCAGTATCTATTTTAAAGCCTTTTAATCAAAAGGATTAATAAGCAGTTTTTTAATTTTGATAAATGTAATCCCTAGGGAGTAAACATCATAAGCTTTCAAAGACATCCTCACCTTGCTTGAAAGTTCTCCGAAATTTTTCATTTAGGATATCTTAGGTATAGCATATAGTCTAGTGCCACAGAAATTATACTCTTTCACTTATTTTAAATCCATTTCTATTTTAGCTGTCCCATAGTCAATTAATTTCCAAGATCTATCTTTTTTGAAATAGACGAAGTTACTCGGCTTAATATCTCTATGAGCTACATTCCTATCATGCAAGTCTTTAACAATTCTAAAAAATAAATAATATTTTACTTTTTAGCTTGACTAAGAAATTTATTAAAATCATAAAATAACAAAATAAAATCAAACATCAAAAAAATTCTTTTTTTTAACTAATATGAAACTCTTTTTTTAGTTAAAAATATTTTGAAGAAATAAATTTACTTTAATAACATTTTGAATATTTAAAGGAGTTCTCCCTCTGTATAAACTAAGTACTTTTCTCTTCTCTTGTTAAGTAGCTGTGTAAAATTAAAATCTGCCAACTGCTTTAAAAATAAAAGATCTAATTAATCATTCTATTAAATATAATAGACAGGTAAAATTAGATTACAGGAGTGTCTAAACTATCGCTGCATTAAATAATATTCTATAATAATTTCTTAAGATTTTTTTTCCAATTCATTCATGTTCTTGCATTTAATTACTTTTAAAGCATAAAATTCATCTTCAGGAATAGCCTCCTATTGCTATTTTAGAAGAGAAAGGAGATCTCTGTTATTTCTTTTTTTTGTATGTTGTGATGAAGATTGGTGTTGATACCTTTGTTCTTTTGGTAGCAACTTTGTTTTATAAACTTTTCCAAAAGTGCCCTGACCTAACAAATGAACTTTATTGCTTTCTAATTCGTTAAAATCAAAAGGAAGTGTTTCATAGTTTGAATAAAATAAATCAACAGAGATAGTTTGCTTATTAAACAAGAAAAGATTAATTGTTTTATGGACTATACTCTCCTCTTTCAAATATATTTCATTGGTTTAGATATTTACATCATTTAAAAAAGCAGTTTATTCCATTTAGATTGTTGACTATTTTGAAGCTTGAACAGAGTAATCTAAATACTTTTCTATTTTTTTTAGTGATTCTTGTATTTATTTTTTGAGTGTCATTTATTAATTTTACATGTTTTTATTTAAATTTAAATCAGCATTATCATTAATCAATTGGCCATCTTAAATTCCATTTTAATTTTTTAATTCAAAATCTTCAATTTATCCATTCGATATTTGTATTTGGAGCTATTTGTTTTACTTTTAGTTTTATTTTTATTGTATAGAATCAGGTTCATTTTATAAATCATTTTCATTAGTTGATTTGTTTGAAATATTCTTTAAAAGTTCAAGCATTTCTTTATTACCTTCTTTCTCATATTTTTCTTTATTTTAATTTAGTATATTCTGAACGTTTTAAGACTAATCTATACATCTTTGAAGTACTTTAATGCTATTTTTTATTTTCTTTTCACACTTAACTAAAAGAGAATATTCATCTTTTTGACCAGATATTCCATCATCTTCAGATTCAACATCTAAATCTTAGTCTGTTATAGTTCGTTTTTTATTGGTAAAACTACTCTTTCCATTTGTAGAATTTATAGAACTGTAAGCATAGCTTATATTACTCATCCTCGAAGCTATTCTTGTTGTCAAATGACTTTTTCTATTCAAATTTTATATTTACAGAAGGTTTTAATTCTTGAATTATTAAACGTTTTTTATAATAGGTTTAATTTTTGGATCATTAAGAGGCTAATCGTTAAACTGTGAAATTGAAAGATAAGATTGCCTTTATTCCATATTAGAAAGGTAAGATTAATTTGTATATTAATTTTAGTTGCTAGAGTATGATCTAAGATGCCGTTGATTCAAATTATTTTAATTTTTTTCAGAGTTACTTAAATTAACATTTTGCATAAATATGGAGTTTTACTTACCAGTAGAGCAGCTTAGTTATTGTTTATTTAATTGCAGTTTTTCAGGAGTTTTAACATTTATTTTGAATAAATATTCTGTTGGCTTATCAAATTTTTAGGACTAAACTTCTTATTTTGTATCTTCTAGTTGATTTTTTTTAATTTGTGGTTGTAATTAAGGTATCTTTAAAATATTATTTTAGTTTTAACAGCCATTATGGGTTTAATCATTTTCTCCTAAATGAGACTTGCTTCTAATTTTAGCTTACTAATCATTTAATTCTTTTCCATTTATTTTAAGAGAATACTATTGAAAACTATTTTATGTCTTATTATCTTGCTTTTAATAACCTAACGTGACATTAATATTATCTAATTAATATGTGGGTTAATAGCTATCCTAAATATAATTTATTTCTTCCCGCTATCTTCCATTTTAATTTTTTAGCTAGGCACTATGCTATATAGAAAAGGTTTTGTTTAAAAAGTCTTTTCCTCTTTCTTAAAAAATATTATTCTACACTAATTAACTTTATTTTGCATTTTCATTATTACTATAACATCTGATTCTTTTTTAAATATTCTATGTTTAAGAGAGATTAACTCTTTAAGAAGAATTGTTTGTGTTTGAAACTTACTCATTAATGAAAGAATCAAACCTTTGATGTCTCATATAATAAAATTAGATATTATTAATTTAAAACTAATAATTATAGCAGTGGATAAAAAATATTCTTTTCAAATACAAAAGTAAACTTAGATGACACTTTTGAATTATTTAATAGATTAAGTATATTACTGGATTTCTAAATGTAATTTATTTATCTTTTTTTACCACTATTACTTTTATTTATTAAATACGGATTACAAACAGAAATATTTATTATTGCTACTTTAATATTGTAGTGCTTACTAATTTTAAAATTCTTGTATTTTGATAGAAAAATTTGTAAATATATATATATATTTATTTATCTACTTTCATTACAAGTAATAGCATAGGTCAAGTTAAAAATACAAAAATTTATTTCAAAAAGAATTGCTCAAATAGTATTCTAATAAATATTAAAATTAAAAACTATTATTAAAAATATTTAGTTTTTTATGTTTGGTAAAGGCGTTTGTACTCCTTCAAATCTATAATTTATTATAAAACAACTAATAAAATTAAATTTGATGGCAGACAATAACAAAGAACCAATAGAAAAAATTATTTATTGATGAATATTAATATAAAATTTTCTAGTCAATAATTTTATAATTTAAAAATTATGATTTGATAAATTTTGCTTAAGTATGATGAATATTTTTTAATGCTTATATTTCTACAAACTAAGCATTACTAAATCAAATAAAATTATTTACTAATTAATATAGAATCATTTTTCTCTTTTTTGATGAACGATTAAAAATTAATTTGCTAAAATTAGAATATTTTCATAAAATATTTGCCTAAAATCAAAGTAAAAAACATATTTTTAAATATAAAATTAAATTTTTTCTATCTTTATTTAATTTTATTTTTCAATAATTTAAAAATTATAAGAATTCCTTTGAAATTGTATATTTACTTAAAAATATTTACATTTGAAATGGGATTAGTTGTATAAAATGATAATTATTTTGATATTTTTTAATTTCTAATGTTTAAAATTAATTGTCTTTTTTTTTACTAAATTTATTTAAAACTAGAATATTTTTAAAACTATTTTTAATTGCTTCTATTTCTTAAGTGAGTTTGTTTATTAATTCTAAAAATATCCTCCAAAAAAATAAAATAATCTTTTTTAAATTAAAATTAATTGTAGCAACGAAATTTATTTGATAGATACATAAATCTGATATAAAATATAATAATTTTGAAAGTTTTGTTGTCTCTGATTGTTATTTATTTTGTTATAAAATTTAAATAAAATATAGAATTTGATCATATTTATAAATAAATAAATTGTTATTATCAGGGGATTTTAAATGAGCTAAGAAAAGGGAAAAAGTGAAGATAAGAGCTAAAACAATAAAGATTTGAAGCTCCCTTCTCTTCTTGATTAGCAAATATTAGCAACTTTATTGCAAACCGTCAATCAAAACGCAAGTTTGGATGAATTTGCTAATCTGAATCAATAATAAGATGAAGAGTTTGATGAAAACGAGAGTAATCATAACAATAAAGATAAAAGTTAGGAAGGAGAAAATGAGGATTAGGAGAATAACTTAAATTAAATGATGAGGTAGAAGCAATTTTTTGATGCTGTCTTATAGCAATACTAACTAATATAGTAACAGCAGCATTAATCCTAGGAACAAACTTAAAAATAAATTAATTAAAGAATGGAAGAGGAGGACGATGAAGAAAATTATGATGAAGATGAAGAAGGAAATAACGAAAACGGAGATTAAATTGAAGAAAGTAATAATGAAGGAGGGAAAAAATAAGCAGAGTTAAAGTAAAAAACGTTTGGAAATAAATAACTAGGAGAATCTGATGAAATTTAATAAAATTAGCTCTTATAGCTACTTATGAACATAAACCCATCTAATAGTCCGCTCTCTCAACTTTAGCAATCAGCGTCAAACTAAAATAATTAAATTAGAAACAATAATTAGTTAGAAAAAAGTATGAATAAGACTAATCAATAAGAAGAAAATTAAGACGAAAATGAAGAAATTTAAGATGGAGGTAATAATTAATAGCAAATAAACATAAGCAACTTCGATTAGTAAACTATCTAAAGACTACTTTAAGCTTAATAGGCTTAGTTGCAAAGTGGTGAAGAAGATGAAGACTTAGAGCAATAAATAAGAGGTTTTCAAACATAGCAGAATAAAAAAAATTTCATGAAAAGCTAAGGTGATAATATTAATAAAATAGGAATGCAACATAATTAAATGTAAGCAGAAGAAGATGAGGGAGAAGAGGAAGAGGAAGAAGAAGCAAAGCAAGCTTTGCATAAGCTATATTTAGAAAAATAATATAAAGCATACTTAACAATGCAGCAACAACAATAAGATTTAATGATTAATGAAATAAAAAATTTGGACTAATATTTAAATACTAATAACTTAACATAAGAACAAAGAAGTTTTGCAGAACAGAAGCAATAAATATTAATATTAAAATTGAAACAGCTTCAGTAGCATCTATAAGAAATTGGAATGAATCCAAATCTGGTTTTAGAATAAATTTAGTTATAACAGATGCAAAAGCAAGGGTTTATTGAATAAGATAATGTGATTGATTAATAGAAAAAGGAATTTTTGTTAAGAAATAATGCCTTCATTAGAGGATCAGATTCGATAGGAAGAGGTCTTTAGTAGGCTTAGGACTAAGAACAAGCATAACACTAGATGCAATATCAATAATATATTTAACAATAAGATAAGATGTAATAAAATAGTAATTATTAAAATCACCCTCTCGTTAACTTTTTTAACTCATACTCACTATTTATAAACGACACTGCAAATATCCAACTAGATTAAGAAGTTGTTCTAAATAAACTCATAGAAAATGCTAAAAAATGCAAACCTCCTTCAAAGTAATTATATTTTCATTTATTTTCTAAAAAAATATCTTTATTATTTCATTTTAATGAAGTAAAACGCAAGCTTCTTTTTTTGATAAGAAGACACAAATATAAATTAACATCTTTAATTAAAAAATATGAAGTCATCAATTTAACTAAATATCAAGATAAAAGAATATTTAGAGCAATAATAAAAATTATTCTCTTATCTCTCTCTCTGAAAAAAATATTTTAAATCCAATAGAAACAAAATCAAAAGATTAAGCAAAAAAAAATCACAAAAGAAATAATTTTATCCTTTGAATGGCAAATTAATCCTTTTTATTATAAAAAAAACCTTTGTGTAAAAAGAAAGATAAAAGATATAAAACATATCAGAAATATAATTTTGGTTTTTGAGATACCAGAAAATGTTGATTGATAATTCCAAATTTAATAACAGAATAAATAATATTTTTGACTAAAGTGATGTATTAAAAATAAGAAGTTAATTATAACCTTTTCCACTTTTTACATCATAATCTGATTTTTTCTAATTAAAAATGATAATAAATTTTTGTTGTTTATTTCTTTGCTTTAATAAGGAAATAAAAGTGTTCAAAAAAAAAAATATCAAATTTTCTAGGTTATAATTACAAATTTAATCAAGAGTAATTTCTTATAAAAGAAAACTATAGTTGCAATTGATATCTAATGAATTTTGACTTTTTAAAAGTATATTTATTATTTTTGTGTAAAAAATCTTTTTTAAAGGCTAAAAATCAAATTTGATACTTTCAAATAAACTTGCAACCCAAATCAAATTGAAAAATAATACACGCAAAAATTCTAAAATAATTTTATAATTTTTAAAGTGCTGATGAAAGAGTGAATTAACTATGGAATTACCTCACTGATTTAGATAAAAAGTAAATTGAAGATTTCGAGCAATAGCTTAAAAGCCTTCCAGAATAAAATATTTACGAATGTATTTAGACTATTGAAAAACTTCACATAAAACTACTAGTAGAGTATAATATTGAAGTTGCTAGAGGAAAATAGTTAGGAATCATAAAACAGTGAAAAAAAATCAAATAAAATTCAATTTTTAGAGATCTCGAAGTATAAAATAATATTATTTGGACAGAGTAATTGTAAGAGTAAGATAGCTAGATGGATAAATGTAAAAGGCGATTTGATTTGATGAGAGGATTATATATAAATTACTTATTAAGTCCTTTTTTAAAGTATATTAGTTATTACATCATTATTTGTACTGTCAATGCTGTTAATACTTATCAATCGTAAGTAATTAAAGCCCAATAATTTATTATCATTATAATCATCAAAAACTGTTTATATTTTTATAATTACAAATTCACAATTTGTATCTTTCTTCGACTTTAAATCAAAAATAAGAAAACAAAAAAATAAATAATAAATTAATAAAAATTTTACATAGCAAAAAAGTAATTCAACTAAAGAATAAAAATTATTCATTCGTTCATTCATTCGTATTTACCTAATCAATTAACAAAAAAATAATAAGTCATGCACTCATTAAAGTCCTTACAAAATATTAACAAGATGTTATACTAAAAGAATATCTTCTCCTTCTCATCTAAGGTTTATTCATGTGCCAAAGAAGCTACTAAGGATATCTTCGATGGCGCTAAGGTCCTCGTTGGTGGTTTTGGTGTCTGTGGTGTCCCTGAAAATCTCATTAAGGCTGTCCAACAAAACGGTCCTAAGAATCTCACTATTGTTTCCAATAATTGTGGTATGACATTTATTATATTAAAATGTATTTTAGATTATTTGGCAATCTCTGAGATGCTTAGCATAAACATATTACCAATTCAAATAGTTCATGCCTTCCTTAAATTTTACAATTAAAAGCATCCCTCTTAATTATTCTATTTATTAATTTATACTAGGTTTGAAGGATTTCGGTCTTGGTTTGTTACTCAACACTCGTTAAGTCAAAAGAATGATTTCATCATATGTTGGTGAAAACGACGAATTTGAAAGATAATACTTGAAGGGTGAGCTCGAAGTTGAATTAACTCCTTAAGGTACCCTTGCTGAAAAGTGCCGTGCTGCTGGTCATGGTATCCCTGCCTTCTACACTCCTACTGGTGCTCATACTTTGATCGAATAAGGTGGTTTCCCCATTAAATATAAGTAGGGATCTCACGAACCTGAAATCGTTTCAGCTCCCAAGGAAGTAATACATATTTTTGTTATGAAAGCAGCTTATATTGAATAATTATACTTAATTAACAGCGTAGAAATTTCAACGGTAAAGAATACATCTTAGAAGAAACTATTTTCGGTGATTTTGCTCTCGTTAAGGCTAAGAAGGCTGATAGATATGGCAACTTGGTTTTCAACAGAGTAATTAATTATTTTAAAAATTATAAATAGCTAATAAAATGTGTCATAGATACTATGTAATAGAATTTACTCTACTTGAAGAGTATTTAGTTTTAAAGCTAGACAGATGAAATTACTTTGAATAGATGCGATAATCTAAATTTCCATTCATATTTGAAATGTTTGTTTCAAAAGGTAGTTTTCAAAAATAAAACAATAGATAAATAAAAATCTTTAGGATAGTTAATTTAATAGAACTAAATTATTAAAAGTAGCAATAATCAAAGACATTAAGCAAAATCAATTAATTGGTGTATTTTTCAATATAAGAAACTTAAAGATGAATTAATGAGTGATTGAAAGTTAGTTTGTTTGTTTGTTTGCTTAATCTGATCTCGTTAGCAAATAATAAATAAACATAAGCAAAAAATAAGACCATTCAATAAATTAAGAATAGATATATTGACAATATTTTATTTTTAAAACTCAAAATTATTCAATTATTATTGCTATTAAGTTGGAAATTGCATCATCTTACTCACTTTCGTCTGTCTCCCCACAAAAAATAATTACTATGAAAATAGCTTATATCAAATTTTTAATTTTATCAATTTCTTTTATTAATAAAATAAAAAGACTGCTCGTAATTTCAACTAAGATATGGCCACTGCCTCTAGATGTGTCATTGCTGAAGTTGAAGAAATTGTTGAAAATGGTGAAATCGACCCTGATCACGTCCACATTCCTGGTGTCTTCGTCCATAGAATTTATAAAGCTGAAAATGTTAGCAAGCGTATTGAAAAGTTAACTTTAGATGAAGGTGAATCAAAGGAATCCTCAGCCAGCTTCAAGATTCGTGAAAAGATTATTAAGAGAGCTGCTTAGGAAGTTACAAATGGCATGTACGTCAACTTGGGTATTGGTATTCCAACTCTCCTTCCTAACTACCTTCCTAAGGGTGTTACTATTGAACTCCATTCAGAAAATGGTATCATCGGTATTGGTAAATATCCCAAGCCTGGCTAACAAGATTCTGATATCATCAATGCAGGCAAGGTAAATAAATATATAAATAAAGCTCATTTTGATTAGAATTATATAAGCTTTGAAGATTCAATAAGCAAGCAATTTTTTATCACAACTCTCACTTTTTTTTACAAATTCATATTTTTGGCATTTGTGATATTTTTTGATAGAACAAAAATTACATATCTGACGTATTGCATAGATTTTATTAATTTAAGTTTACCCCCAAATGTTTTTTTGACAAATTTTTATATCAATCTTAAAATTTGATAGTATATAAGCTTATCCTTAAGCTTTTTTTTCTTCTATTTAGCATACTTTTCTTCTAGATTTAGAAAAATTAAGTCACATTAATAATTAAAGCTAATTATTATTTAACTATGCAAAATGTATGACTCATTTATCTAATTTTCCATTCTTCTAAATTATTATAGGAAACCATCACTATGGTACCTGGAAGCAGTATCTTCTCCAGCAGTTTGAGTTTCGGTATCATCAGAGGTGGTCACTTAGACCTCACCATGCTCGGTGCTATGCAAGTCAGCAAGGAAGGTGATATCGCTAACTGGATCATCCCTGGTAAGATGGTTAAAGGTATGGGTGGTGCCATGGATCTTGTCTAAAGTGGCAGCAAAGTTATTGTAGTTATGGAACACACCGCTAAGGGCAAACATAAACTCCTCAACAGCTGCAGTCTTCCCTTGACTGGTAAATCTGTTGTAGATAAAGTTATTACTGAAAAGGCTGTCTTTGAAAAGAGAAATGATGTTTTAGTATTAACTGAAATAGCTCATGAGTCTTCTTTGGAAGATATTAAGTCTTCAACTGGATTCAGTTTCGAAGTTGTTTCAAACCCTGTTAGATTCTGAGAATCAATCAATTATTCAGTCATAAATATAATAAAAACAAATATCACAAATAAATTTTAAATATATTACAAATCCATTTTTATTACTTTATTTATATAAAAATTCTGCTTGTTTATCTTGTATTTCCCTATTCTCTCCATATTGCTTAGTCATTCATTTAATAATTAAGCTTAAGTCTGAATCTTATAACACGCTGTAAATAATATCTTATATTGACAAAATCTTACAAAAAATTTATCTACACTCACCAAATTGCGTATTTTAATATTATATTTGATTAGTAATTATTAAAATTAATCAATATATTGCCTAATATCATCAAAATTAAACAATATCTCAATTCGCCAATATTTCATAAATAATTATTAATCTAAAATAGCCATATGTAAAGATATTATGCAAGATTCTAAGTATCTAATTTAAATCCAGCTCTTCTCTTCACATTAGGTTGATTTTTCTTCTCTAATATAAAATAATATTCATTTGAAAAATAAATATATCTTAAATGAAGCTTTTTTGTATCAAGCAATAACACCTAAACAATTACACAATTACGAATGTAAACTATCAATATAAATTAAATTCTTAAATATCCTTTTATGATAACAATGAAACATTTTTTTTATATTATTTACAAAATTTATAAATGAATAAATAAATTAGATCCCTATTCTTTTAAAAATTAATATATATATATCCATGGAATGTAAATGTATTATTGGAGAAAATCGTTGCCTCACCTTCAAGAAACCTAAAATTATTTATAAAAATACCTTAAGTATGAAAAGTTTGAATAACTAGTAAAATAAAATTTTAATTTAAAATAAAAACTTTATATTTATTATTTTACTCCCTTTCCAATAAGGCATATTTAATTAATTCATATTAAAATAAACAAATTATTCATTAATATTTTAAATTTACTGCTGCTAAATATTTTTTACAAGCTTGAAAAATAATCAAAATAAATTATGTTGGATAAAGGACCAAAATAAAATCAGTATTAAAAAAAATATTTTAAGAGCAACTTTAATGAGATTATACATACCAAAAAATTAAGAATATCTTAAAGAATTAGAACATTTTTTTAAATTAAATAAAAGTGTGATTCATTTTTTAGAAAAATTTATTTTTTACTTTTTTTAAGTAAAATATGTTTCTATTGTTTTCTTTTTTCAGTAATTATTATATTATTAAATTTATTTAAAACCTATCTATTGCATTATTTTTGATATAATATGGGCATTAATAAATTATTTAGCTGAAATAGTTTATGTAAAAAAAATGACAACATATTTAATTAAATAAGTGCATTTATACTTATAATTATATTTACAAACAAAAACAAACACAGATTAAAATAAAATATCTTAAACACGTCTTTAATTTCTAATAAAAGAAAGAAAAATAAATAAATACCAAATTAAATAATTAAGCCTTTATTGTTTCTTTAAAACTAAATTAAATAATAAATTATCATTTAGTTGTTAAATTTTAATTTAATTTAATTTTAAACTACTTAAAAAAATAATTTTGTATTGTTAATTAATTTTAAATTCTCCTTATTATTTTACAGCTTTATAGCATTTGTTTGAACTTATTAAAATAAATTAAAAACAACAAAAATCCAGAATTAAAAAATGAGTAACTCTTTTAATCCAAAATATTATCTTACTTCTACCTAAAATTATTAAAATTGCAATTATTTTTTTTATTTTATGATTTATAAATTTGTTAACACATATCATTAAAATGTATATCAAATTTTTTGAAATAATAATTTTAAAACTAAAAAATAGGTTCAGAGTATACAACAAGTACCATATTTACTTATCAATAAATATAAATATTTATTAACTTTCATACAGATTAAGTGCAGTCATCTCCTTTAAATCCTTCAAAACATTTGCATTTACCTTATTTACAGACACCCTTTCCAGCACATGATAGTGGGCATGCAGCAATAGATGTGCAGAACCTTGGAATGTCTGGACATGCTATTTTTCCTTTACCTGGAATTTCTACTTCTTTTGTTTTGCTATCACATATATATTCTTTATTATAAACTTTAAAAACAACTGTAGGTATTTCAGTTTTGAAATCACAATATGCATCATAGCAAACAGAGGATACATTACTTGAAGAGGCAATATTTGTATCGAAACATCTGGCATTAGGACCCCAAGTTCCACCTGATTTTTCATATATTTTTCTACTTTCTTCATCAGGATATGTGCAGTGTTAAGTTTTGGATGGTTAGAAATAACTGCATTTATTTGATAGTACATCGCTGTCTGAGCATACTCCTTAGCCTATATAATCAAAATTACATCTTTTGCCAGGCATAGTACAGAATTCTTTTGTGTTTTTAGGGCACGAATCAACTAAAAATTCACACTTCTCTCCTATTCCCCATGTTAAATCTGCAAGTAAAGAGTCATCTACTTCATACCATCCTGAAGCTCTAAACATTGCTGCAGTGAATCTAGACAAAATACTATCATATAAGAAAGATCCTGTCATAATTTCATTTCCAAAGTATCTTCTTTCCCAATGGAAACCAACTGTAGTGGGACCTCCTGCATCTTCAAGAGCCACCTTATCTACTGTTGGACATCCATAATATTCCTTTGCAACATTTACAACTGATGGCGCAACAACATATGGTTTCCCTCCAATTATTTTAACTGGATTCTTTTCAAGTAGATATTTGTCATAATAGTTAGGAGAGAAAACTAATGAGTGAACTAGTTCATGAGTGGTCATATAAATCCATTTAGCCAAAACCATTTTATCAGTAGAACTTATATCTTTTTCAAGCTACTTTAAGTTGTAGCTCATGTATGCAACTGTTGGTCTTCCACTAGATAGACCATAACCTTATCCTTAAGGACAATAACTAGAATAAGCCAGAAGATTGGTGTCTTAGGTATGATGCGAAACATAAAAAACCAAATCAGCTCCATCAATTTCATCAAAATGATCTTCAGGAATTTTTATTTTGCCTTGACCACATGTTTTACCTTTATAAGCAGGATCTACTTTAATGGGCTTAGTTAATCTTTATACTTTAATGACAGCCTAAATATAACTAACAACCGCAGGAAATACTTTATTTATAATATATGATCTAGTTTCATTAGGAAGAGTTGAAATGTTAGAGTAATCAACTTTAATTCTGATGTTTTTAAACTCTTTTTCAACGGGAAGCAAGTGACTTACATCATTAGTACCATAAAGAGATTCATCAAAAGCTTGTTGAGGTTAATCTAATTCTTTTTCCTATGTTAAAACTTTGCTGTGGCCACATTCATAGTGAATATCTTTGTCAACATATTAATGTGATTAGCTTCTAGTAGTATTTTTCTTAAATAAACTAATATCATTTGCTTCTTAAAAGAAATTACTGTGATATAATTATACAGCAAATGCAAATATGCAAAGCACTGCAATTATAGAAGCCAATCTTTTTTTTCTAAAGTTTTACATTATTTTTTTTATTTGTTTGTATTTTGAAAGTTTAATTACAATTATAATTATTATTTATTCAAATTTTAATACCTACTTTCTTAAAATATAGAGTGAGGATGTATAATATAACATTAAAATTCAAATTATTCAATATCTTATTTGTATTTTCTCATTAAAATAACTAAGTCATAAGAATCAAATTGAATCACTGATAAATTTGTGGAACATCTTATCATTTTTCAAAAACTGATTACGTCATCACAATTTAATATCACAACAAATATTATGCATAATCTATTTCCCAAACAATTATTTTTTAGAAAATATATTCTGAGTTTTTTCTATTTACAGAAATAAAAGTTATTCTAACAACATGAATAATTATCCTAGATAAAAATAATCTTCAAAGGTAGATATTAATAATCATGTATTGATATTTTTTCTTAGAACTTTACTTATTTACTATCAAGATAAAAATTTATATTTAATAATTTAATTAATTATTATCCTAAAAAACAAAATTTTAATCCCTGTTTAAATTGTAATATCAAAAGTTTTTTAAGGGTAAAACTCCCTCTTTTTATCAGGTTATTTTTAGATAAAAAATCATTTTGAAATTGGAATTTTGTTTTTGAAATCATTTTAGATTTGTAAAATAAGGTATTTTTTTTTTGAAAATATTTGATTTTTTAATGATTAACTATTTATTAACTTTCCTTTTACATCTCCATTTAATATTAAATATAATTACGCCTACAAATATTTATTTGAATTATTTTTAGAAATCAATATAATCAAATAAAAAAAGTAAGATTTTATTTATATTTTTATCAAAAGCAATTTTATTTCTTTAAGAAAAACAAATCAAATTATTATTTATTTTTAGGAGAAATTTTTATTCAGCAATTTGTTTTTATAGCAAACAAAAATTTATATAAACAGTTTACATGAAATAATAAAATTTCCTTTCTTCTTTGGTATGGGTGTTTTAGCTAATCAAATTGCTTATTTACAAAAATGAAAGGTTTTTTTAATTGATTATACCAAACATTTTTTATCTTAAACTATTTACATTTAATTAATCGTAAATATAAATAATGAAGAACATTTCAATATTTGTTTACATAGTTATGATAGGTAGTCATCCAAAATATTATTAAATAATAAAATACTTAACTTAATTATGAAATATAAACTTATTTGTTTACTTAAATTTTCTTTCTTTCTTTCTTTTTTATGCTGTTTATTGATTTTAATTTTAATATAATTGAAAAAATTTACACAAACTTAAATGACCTAATGTTACTAATTTAAAAAGCATTCTTAAAAATATTTGAAGAAAATGTAATGATCATATCTTAACATTTAAATCAAAAGTGAGCGAATGTATATATTGTGAATATTAGAATAAATGTATATATATATATATTAAAGAATTTTTGATAAATAGATAGATAGATAGATAGATAGATAGATAGATAGATAGATAGATAGATA
>JH719957.1:36562-141919 GCA_000231845.2 Tetrahymena malaccensis 436
ATAAATAGATAGATAGATAGATAGATAGATAGATAGATTGGTTGATTGATTGATTGATTAAGACAGATAGAAGTATAATATCATTCAAAAAATAGATAATTATCAATAGAAAAATAAAGCAAGCGAGGAATAGGTAAAAAAAAATTGTTTAAGCCAAAAAATTGTATTGATTTTACATAAAAGTTTTGATTACATGTTACCACAGTAATGTGTTTACTCAAAAAGCAGAAATAGCTAAGGTATAACTGCTCTTTTTAAATTTTATAAAAGCTAAATTAGCTAAAGGAATTTTCATTTTTATAGAAGTAAACAGCTAAATGCCAGATGTCCCTGATGAAAGATATTTAGACTATATAGAACAAACTCCAAAAAGAATAGCAAAATATTACTTCAATGAACTAGTGTGTTTACTTAAAGATAAATAAATATAAGAATAATAGCAGATAAAAGATTAATAAATTGTTTTATCTCTCGTACAGTTAGGTAATTAATTACTATTTAATTTTTGTTTAAGACATAATTTATATTCTAATTAATTTTTATGTAGGATATAATGAGGCAAATTATTTAGCAATTTTAAAGGAAAAGAGAAACTAGTTTAACAACTTATCTTCATCTGAATGTGTTCAGTAAATAATACAGGAAATTGAGGAGAAATAAAATGAAAATCTACACCAATCAGATATAAAATAAATAAATATTGAGTATGCTATTAAACTATTTTATAGATAAATCAGATTTTTTTCATTCATTTTAATTGGAGTTTTTTAACAAAAACAATAACTTTAAAAATTTTATATTTAGTTGAAGAAAAATATGTTTTTTTGTTAAAAGTCTTTTATTAAATAGCATAGAAGATGAAAAATCTAAATCAAAATCTAAGAAAAAGCACTAAGATATCAAGAGTTTCAGTAGCGATAGTGAAAGCAATGAAGATGAAGACGAAGTGAGCGATATAGAATCATATTCAGAAGCACTCTTTACTCTTTAAAATGTTTTGGCATAAAAAAAAAAGATAAACCTTGGTGACTAATAATAATAATTGAAGCAGCATATAGTGGATAGTAAATTGAAGACATGCGATATTTGTTGCAATGAAAAGTTAGAAAATTAATTTTACATCAGATAGTCTTGTTCCCATGAAATATGCAAAGGATGTATTGTGGAATATCTTAATTTTAAAATCGACAACTCACAGGTAAATAATATTAGTTTTAAAAATATTGATAGCGTATTGGTAAGATAAGATATATCAATCTATCTTATTTTATTAGTAAATCTAGATTTGTAAAAAATTATTTAGATGATAATTGTGCAATTTTAATTTACTCATCAATATTTATTTTTTAATGGATTTTATAAAAAGGTAGAATAAATTAAGTGCTTTAACAGTAATTGCAAAGAGTATATTTCAAGTTAAGAAGTAGAGAGTATTTTGAAAGGGTTTGATGCAAAAATTTAAAAGTATCATAGAATTTTAAAAAGAAATCAGATACTGAAAAATCCAAACAATAAATTTTGCACAAAGCCTGATTGTGAAGGATATATCACTCTAGATTCCTCTTCATCTCAACCGTTTTAGCTCTGTAACATTTGTGAAACAGAAATTTGTGTAAAATGCTTTAGTTAATGGCATCCTAGAGTTTCCTGCTCATAAAATATGGAAAAACACATTTAAAAGTATATAGAAAAAAATGTAGTCTAGCTCTGTCCTAAATGCAAAATAAAAATTGAAAAGATGACGGGATGTAATCACATCACTTGTTCGTAAAATATTTTTTTAGCTAAAAATTTAATTATTCAGCATTTTTTATTTTTGTATGATTTAATCAGTTTCTGCAAGCACGAGTGGTGCTGGTTGTGCAAAAGCAAATATTCTAGATCACACTTTGAAAAATTCAACCCAATTGGATGCCCAGGATTCTATAAATAGAAGCAAGATTGGCCTATTTACAAAATATATTTATACAGATTCTTTTGCTTAATATTTTGGATATTCTACTGCCTTGCTATACCATTATTATTTTTCTTTTACATCTCCTTTAGATACAGCTGTCTTTTTATAAAGTATTTAAATCTTTTAAATTGTAAAAAATATATTTTAAATTTTATTTAATTTGAATAAAGGAAAAAAAGACATTCTTTGGGTTGTAAAAGAATTTTATACTTTTCATTTGGTGGTATTTGGTTTTTGCTAGGGCCAGTGCTTTTCCCATTTCAATTAATATATTACTTATATACTTTAATTAGGAAGAACTGCAAATGTTGTAAAAAGCCAAAAATACTGCATACTATTCAAAGGCCAAGAAACAGCTTGCTTTTCAATTTATCAGATTAAAGATCAATCCATCAAGTAAGGGAAATTGTGAATGTGTAAAGGAGAAGTTTATTAGTTACAAACTAATAAAGAAGTGGAAGTATATAAAACTCAGAATAACGATCTATTCAAATTAACACTTCAGTCATATAGCAGATGTAAAGAATTTATTAAGCTAACCCCTGCCAAATAAATAGACCTTATTAATCAATATATATAAAATAAAATAATCTATAAAACCAAGATGAAAGAGAAATAGAAGAACGCTAAGATTCTCCTTATCCTGCAGTTTCTCATTTTTCACCTCACAGAAACTCAATTAACATACCACGCTTTTCATAATCCCCATAAAAGCTAACAATTAAAAATTTTGGCTAAAACCCAGTTCCAATAGAAAATAATAGCGAAAATAAAGATACGGAATCTAATAAAAAAAAAATTCAATCTCCAATTTAAATTCAAAAAAAGAGAGAAAGAAGAAGGCCTTAATCTCTAATAGGTATAAAAAGTGTAAAAAATATGGATTGGAAAAATCAAAAATTTTCTTCAATTCAAGAAGATAATGAAAATTAAAGTAACCATTAATTACCTGTTGCACCAAAATCATCTATGATTTTCGAAAAAAATAAGGCAATTAAACTGGTTCACCAAGTAAAATCAACCTAAGATCTATAACTTTAATGAATGAATGAATGATTGATTCATTTATTTATTTATCCTTTTTAAATAATCAGAAAAGATAACTCATTAATTGATTAACTAAAATATATTCTCAACTTTGTAAACAAAATTTAAAACGATTTATCTAATCAAATAATAACTTAACTTGCTAAAAACTTAAAAATATAAAATTAACGTCTATCTATCTATCTCTCTACTATTATTCCTCCTTATTCTCTTTAAAAATTTAATATCTAAGAAAAAGCTTAAAACAGATTGATCAATTAATATTTGTTGTCATGCATCTATTTTAAGCAAATCAAAGTTGTACAACCAAAAATTATATAAAAATTACACAAAATATATAATAGTGTTAAAAATTTATCCAAGAAAACTGTAAATAATTTAGTAATTCTATTATTAAAATATTACTTTTCATTTAACTATAAATATATTTACTACAAGTATTTATTTATTTATTATCCCTTCTGCTTCTTTACAAATTAACTTGATTTAAAATTTTATTTATATTTCTTTTATCCTAAATAGTTCTGTTGAGATTTTATTTTATTTTTTGAAATGGTTAGAAATAAAAACAAACAATTTTTTTTAATTTAAATTATTTAAAATTAAAAATAATAAGATTTAATATTAAAAGTAATTAAGTAAATTAGTATGTAAGTAACTATTTAAGTATTGCAGTTTATGTTTTAAAAACTTAATTTAGTTTTATTTTTTTATATTTTGTTATTTTTTTATGTGGTTTTTTATTTAATTTATTGTGTTGAGTGTTTTTAATATTTATTTATATGTTTATCTGTTTATTTTTAAGTAGGTTTTATTTATTGTAGATTTTTTAAAGTTTTTTTATTTGTTTTATTTATTTGTATTTTTTTAATATTTTTTACTCCAATATGAGGAGATTTTTTATATGTTATTTAATTTTTCTTTTTCTTTTTTATTTTGTGTCTCGTTTTTTTCCTATTTATATTATATTGTAAATTAAAAATACATAAAGTAGTGGACTAGAGACTGCCTTTTTAGGCTGGTAGGTCTGGGCTCTTCAATCTGATCGTTTTTCATTTTGACACAAGACGGTTATGTAAACAAATCTTAAACTACTAGCTTGCGCGAGTGTAAGATTTCCCACATAATAAGAGAACCGCCTCTATATAAACAAGTCTCTAAATTCAAAATAGTCAGCTCAAAAGCCTTCAGTATGCTTCGGATTTTATGGAAATTCATTCTTTTATAGAATGAATGATCACTTCGGGGGATGAGAAGAAATCTTAATCTTATTTATAAAGATCATAGCTATTGTAAGCAGATTTCTTGTTTTAAAAACTTTGTGGTTGATCGAAATTGTGCCAGAATCGCTTAGAGAGTTTGGTATAAGATGAAGTGGAAAGTGCATTCGATTAGGGTTTGAAAAACTAGCCCTTTCCACCACCTCCCCTCTAATATGTTCATGCGAACATAACTCAAAGATCAAGTAAGTTTAACACTCTATATATCCGATTACGTTATATATAGAGGGCGATTCTGCTTCAAGTCTACATAACTTGAATCAAATTAAATAATTTAGCACAATTCATATTGGATTAAAAATGTAGATTTCTTTTTTCCATATCAAAATCCTAACACCCGACGCCTTGTTTAGATCGCACTCATAGGACTACCTTGAATTCGTGAGGGGGTATTTTCGTTTACCATGACTGTTAGTTCTTTGTTTATTTTTTACTAACTTTAGGGTTAAAGTCACGTTGGTTTAGGGGGTGAAGAGCCAGCAGACAAGAGAATACAAATTCCCTTAAATTTTTTTTTAATTAAAATTAATTATAGAGATTGCCGTTAAGAATTTTCATTAATTAAGAAATTCAATATTTTTTCGATTAAAATTTGAAATTTAAAATTTATTGTGTATCTATCTATCTATCCATCCATCTAAAAATTAATCAATTTAAAACTTATGATTTGATTATCTTTAATACTAATAAATTATTAATTAATCTATTCTTATTAAAGTAGTATCAAGTATTCAAATAAAATAAATAATAAAAAATTTTAATCAATCATTTTTATTGAAAAAAGAAAAAAAAATAATTTTGATCAAATTTCTCTAAAATAAACAAATAAAATTATAAAAATAAAAAAAAATAATAATCAATTTAAATAAAATAAATTTTGTTTAATTCCATAATTTTATAATAAACAACATAAAATTATTAAATAAATAAATAATTAATTAAATATTTTAAATAATAAATAATAATTAATTAAATATTTTAAATAATAAATATTTATCAATAAAAATAAATTAAATAAATAATTAAAATATGATTTTTTTGGATTAAAAATTCACTTGATTGTTTTTTATATAATTTAAATTTACTAATTTAATATATTTATTTAACTTTGTAAATAGTATAATTGAAAATAATAATTTTTTTTATCTAAAATTATTAGCAAAAAAATGTTAGTTTTACAACAATACTTCAAAAAAAAGTAAATTTTGTCATAGATATATATCTCAAATTGAATATAAGCTAATTTGTATTTATTTATTTTTTTATTAAGATCAATTAATTTTCTATTAATTTATCAATCTTTTGATTTAATTGGTTTATTTGTGAAATTATTTGATGAGCATTTACTATTAAATTGAAGTTTTTATAATCCTTTATTTTAAATATTGAAGAATACATTTTTTTGGTTTTTCAAAATTTGATTTTCACTTCTTTGGCTTTAAAATTTAAAGTAATTAAAATTTACTATAAATATGAAACTTTAAAAATGTTTTATACTGCATTTAGGTATTATAGTATTATTGACTGTAATAATTTGATGCTATTTTTTTATTTTATTTTTTTAAATTTTTAATTAGCATAAAAATTTTTGTTGAGCAAAAATACTTCAAAAACGAAAATAATTTTGTTATTGTTGATAGATTTTATAATAATTAAGTTACTTTTAAATTTTATATATTTATGAATCTTTTGATAGAATTGATTTATTTATGCAATTTTTGATGAGTATCTAGTATTAAACTGAAGTTTTTATTATCTATAAAAGAGATCATAAATGCATATAATATAGATAATTACTATCAATTATTAATTATATATATTTATTTTATTTACAAGTAATTTATGAATACTTAAAGTGGGAATATAGGCAATTTTGAAAAAAATAGTCCTCTTAACGCTAGTGGAGTTTTATAAAACACAACTATTGCTAAAAGTGGAAGAGGTGGTGCTATTGTTTCGAGTGAAATTATTATTAAAGATAACCTAATGTCACTAGATTCAATTATTCATAAAATAATGCTTGACAATGAAAAAAATACGATTGAGCATTATGAAAAGTTAACTTACTTTTTTCAAGAATAAAACGAAGAAGAAGGAAGATTATCATTTAGAGAAGAACTTCTTAAATTTATTTAGACAGAATTTAAATTTCAAGAATTGACAATTATTGACTAGGAGAATAAAGATTTTGTTGAAAGTATAAGAACATCATATAAAAATATGCAAGAACTTATAAAAAAGGGATTAAAGACAACCTAGTCTGAAATTGATTATCTAAATATCTTTACAAAATTGTTGTAGTTAAAAGAACAGCTTATAAAAATTTATTAGGATTTAGGCAATTACTCATATCCTATAAGCTCTGATACTTTAAAAAATTTATAAAGATATATAAGATTCACATAAGATTAAAAAATTAGTCTGAATTATTAAGGACTTTAGTTTTATTCTAATTTTATATCTCTAGAGTTAACTTGCTTGATGAATTTGGCGCTGACTATTTAAGAATCTGAAAAATTTTATGAAATGTACTTTGAAGAAAAGATTTTATTTTTCTTGTAAAGATTAAAATCTTCTATAAATGAGTGGGTAGGCATGTTTAAAAGTGTTGGGTGCGAATATTCTAAATTTAAGCAGATAGTATTTTTATAAAATTTTCATCTCCTTCTCAAGTGCAAGCTTGATTTTTACAACAGAAATAACTCTAAGTTCAAATTTTAATCTCCCTTTTTGCAAGTAGTTTAAGCCTATTCTGGTTTGACTTACTTTTTGAACAGCAACTAGAACTTCTAAGGTTTTTAGAATACAATTACCAATTAAGGCTAGTAACAGTAGTAGTAGCCTTAAATCAGCCAAATACATAGGTAGACTACCTATCAATAAAATTCTTCCTATCCTTCTACTAACAAAAGCTGTTAAACTAAGCTAGACACTTATTTATAAGACAAGTAAATATTCGAGAAGTTGTTTAACAAATTAAATGAACAATATCCTTAAACTGTTATTTTAATTGTTTAGAAAATTACTTCTGATAAGTACAAAGAAAAAATAGAAAACTAAAGGAAGGAAGACTAGATAATGTTTCGTGCTAATTAAAATGATTTGGTTGATAATAATAGATAATTTTCAAATAATGAAATATATGGCGATTATAGAATCTGCTACTCAAAATTTTGTTTGACATAAAGTGAATAGAAAACTCATTTTAAGAGTTTAATGGAATATTTTTAATTATAAATTAGTCTCATAGATAGTTATATAGAGTGTTCTAAGTATAGTTAAAACTAATAATATTTATATTATAAGTTGGATGAATAGTATTATCTGCTTTTTGAGGTATATAAAATGGATAAAAAATAAATCAATAGCATAGTCGATTATATTTCCCACTTATGTGAATTTCTTAGAAATAAAGAAGTTATTGTATCCTCCAAAGATAAAAGCAAGCCCTTTAGAACATTTGTAGATTTTATTAAAGATAAATTAGAAAGTAACACAACTATTCCAAATAGCACTAATGTCGGCTCTTCATCTACGTTGAGTAGCAAAGGAGGCAAGTGAAATTTTCGAATATTTTGTAGTTATGATATAAAACCATAAGAAATTTTAATAAAATTTACTGTTTGTTATGATTTAAAACAAATATATTTATTTAGAATAAAAATTAATCTATTTCAAAAATAATTTAATGTTTTTAAATTATTTATTTTATAAATACGATTTGGCTTTTATTTATATGCCTTTCTATTTTTAAATTTATTTGTTAATTAGCTGTTGAACATTGATTATTTTTATTCAATTTTCAAAATGTTTTTTTATTTTTATGACTAAAACTCAAAGTAAACTGTAAAAAATGATAAAGAAAATACTATTTCCTGTTTTTTATGTTGAAATTGTTTTTATTAATCTTGAAAGCGAATAGGATTTATTCAAAAATATCTGAGTTAATTATTATAGTGATAAATATGATTAGGTTTGTGTTTGTATGATTTTTATTTTTAAACAATTAAGTAGCTGCTTTTGCATTTACATAATTTTTAAGATCCATTATATTTTTATGATTTAAGTTTTAATTAAATTCTAAGCAATTTTATATAAAAAGATTATGAAATAAATACATGTGGACAAAAATAACTGAATATACTTACATATATTTTAAACCATAGCTTTATTTATAATTCAAGAAAGCTTTAAGTAATCAATATAAAGAATAATTTTCTGAATTTATGTTGATAAAATTCAATTAATTACTTAAAAATTAATGAGTTTTACTCAAAAATATCAGAATTTGCCTTTAAAATATTTATATGTCAAATTTTAGTAATGAAGCCAGTTAACTTTTCTTTTACAAAAGTTTAAATTGTTGTTTAATTTACTTGATTTAATACAAAAGAAACAGCTTTATAATATTTATCTAAAGAATAATTTTCAGAATTTAATTTCAGTTAAAAAGTTAATTTTTTTAATTTATCTTGAAAATTAATGAGTTTTATACAAAAATATTTGAATATGTATGCAAAAACAATATTAAATGTTATAAAAATGATTAAATTGGACATTTATATGCCTTATGTATTTTTAAATTTAGCAGCCAGCTAAGTTAGTTGTTTTTACTTTTATATGAACAACTAACTACAAATCTGCAGTATCTAACCTTTCTTTTATATTTATACACTATTATCTTGAAAAGTATTAGTTTGATTTTTTTATGTATGTTTCAATCACTTTCACAATTCAAGAACTTAAATACCAGCCTTTTATTTAAAATGAGGAAATATTTAATAAGCTATAGTTAATAAATTAAAAATTTTTATTACTGGAGTGACTATCTTAGCAATAAAATGGCTTTGTGAAATCAAGAATCTAGTTTTTAATTCATTGATGCAACGCTTTATAATAGCTATTCCTTCATCTAAAGTCAAATTCTAATTATTTATAAAAACGGAAATTAATACACTTTATCACCAGATAATTTTTTTTTATTTATAATTTTACGGGCTTGAAGTCGTGATCGAGTGTACTCAAAACGAAGTGAGCAGCATATCTAAATATTTTAAAATAAATTTTAATTATTAATTGTTAAGTTATTCAATCATTTATCAATTTACCCATGAGCAGCTTTAACACTTTTAACAAGAGTTCCCATATAGTCAACCCAATATAATTAAGGTTCGTTATTATCGAAACCTCCAATAAGACAATTAACCATAAAGGGACCATTTCTGATACCGTAAGCAAGTTCAGATCTATTTTATTTTTATAATTATAAATTTATAAGGAAATGATGAATGCACAAATAACTCATAATAAGCTAAGCTAATCTGAATAAATTATATTTTATAATATAACAACTAAATACCTAACAAATTCAGCACATTCCTTGGTGTTAAATTCTGTGCCGTTACGATATTTATTTAAAGCAATATTTTTAGCAATATAATCAGAGAATTACAAACGATAAGCTTGTTCACCGCTCAAAGCCATAACTTTATTTTAATCCAACAAGGAAATTTTATCTTCTTTATCCTATTTATTTATTAACAAACATTAGTATAAATTTTTAAATAATTTGCTAGCTTTTATGCATGCATAATCATATAGCGCTTCTTTATGATAAAATCATAATCCCAAACTATTTGATATTTCAAATGCCTTTATAGTTCTGCTTACAACTCTATTATGCATTTTAGAATTGAATTATTTTTGTTTGGAATTTGTTTGTTTAACTTTGCTGCATAATAACTTTGAAGTATACACATATGTGATGATTTTAAAACTACTTTAACGAAATGACTAAGGTATTTAATTAAAGAAGGATAATTACCTTCAACTTAAGGATGGAATAAGCAACTGAACAGTCAGTGGCAACAATTACGAAATCTTTTCCTACTAAACCAAATGCTGAGTCCATTTTATGTTTCTACTTATTTTATTGTTATTTTTGATATTATTTGCTTTCTTTAAAGATATGTTAAAAAGTACCTTTTAGTTTCTTTTTTAATGAATAATGTATTTAAATTTTTTTAATTTTTAACACCAAAATAGATGATATCCTTTATATATCCTTATATTCAAAAACTAATAATTTATTGTTATTATTTTTCTTTTATTTCAGATTAGATTGATTGACCTTGTATTTATTTTTCTTTTTTCTGATCTTTTCTTTGATCTCTTTCTTCTCTACCCTCATATAACATCTTTTATTTCGCTTAAATAAAGGTTATTTGATAAACAAAAAGATTCTTCCAAATATATTAGTTTATTGATTGATATAAATTATTCATTTTTATCTATTCATTTCATAATTTATTCCAGTTAGCAAATATAAAAAAAATAAAACATTTTTTTAACTAAAATTTACAAATGATTAATTTTAAGGATTTGATTAAAATATAATTTTGCTATTTTAATATTTTTACATACAAAAATAAACTTAAATTAAATTATTTTTATGAAAAAATACAAATTTAAAATTAAAATATATTTTATTTATAATCAATCAATCAATCAATCAAACAACAGAATTTTTTTAATTAATTATTTCGTTTATTTTGAGTGATTCTTTAAATCTCTTGATTTAAGAAATAGATGTATTTATTTAATCAGTACTTTTTTAGAAAAGAGCTTTTTCATTTTCAAATATTTTCATTACTTCTAACTTGGCCTAAATAAAATATAAAATGTTAAAAAATAGTTTAATCAAAATAATTATTTACGAATTTTATCTTAGACATTTTACAAAGGATTGCAAATTTTTTAACTAATTATTCCATTTCAGTAATATAATCATTTAATGTCTATCCTCCTTACTATGAATGCTTCAAAATTTCTACAGATTTATTCATAATAGAACTCATAATTTCCTGCATCACATCATATATGTCTTTATATTAAAAATACACATGTAATTTAAGCTTTAATAATTAATTGTAAGTTGCTACTTTTATTAGGAGTAAGAACAGTACTTATATCGGCCTTTTCTTCGCTTGAAATAGCTTCATTAGGCTTCTAATATACACTAGAAAACTATTTAAATTAAATGTATGAAGAAAAATTAATTTTTTATAAAAGTTGAATTTATTAGTTACATCCATTTTATATCCAAGAGAAAAGTATTATTTGTTTTTTTAAATAACTTCCAAACTTGGAGGAGCCATTTATTTAGGAGTGATAAAATTTCTAAAGTATGGAGGAGGAAAGCAAAATACTTATCTATCTATGACTTAAGAAGCTGCACAATATATATCGTCAAACTCTTGCTTAAAGAACTCAGGTTCATCGACTGGTTTCATATCATTTTAAGATTTAATTTGTATTTCTTTATCATCTTCTTCCTCTTTGGCTAACAAATGATCGTTGCAGAGCTCCAACAACTCTTATTGTGGCTTTATTTCTATATTTACAGCTTACTCTTCTTCTAATTAGCTTTCTACTTTAAGAATATCTTAATTTGGTTGATTTTATTGATCATTTTACTCAATATAGCTTAAAGGTCGATTAATAAAACCTATGCTACTTTATTGATATAAAAATTACGGCTGTTACTCTGGTTACTCTTCTACCATTGATGAACCATTGTAATAATTTGGATTGAAATAATTTTTATCATATTCTTCTTATTATTCATACCCTTATCCATAATTGTTTTCTTATATCATATTATCTCCAAAGGCATCATTCATATCCTAAATATTATTATTGTCTTCATTACTGGGACTAGATAGATCATTGAACATATCATCATCTGCCATTTTTATAAGAACCTTAATTATATTTTAAATTAACTATTCTTCAATTAAATAAAGCTTATTTTGCTTTTGATGTGCTAGCTAGCCAAGTTAGTGTTAAAGATATTATAATTAATAGATAAATTAGTATTAATTATTATATCTTTTTTAATGAAGATATATTCATTTGATTTCCCGCAAAATTAGTTTGTTTGAGAGAAAGCATTTAAATTAACTAATTTATTTAATTAAGCTATCAAGAAATCAATTAAATTAATAAACTCACAAATAAACAGTAAAATGTTATATGCATATTATCAATCCTTATTTAATACTCAACAAATAAACATAATCAAAGATAAAACCTACATGAGGATGTGATATTTTAATTGTTTATTGGCTTAAATTTGTTTTTTAATTAATCAATGATGCAATCAATCTTTGATTAATTGTTTTATTCTGCTTCAAAAAAAAATTTTGTATTTAAATTCAAATGATTTAAAACTCAAATATTGTCCATAAAATTTCATTCTTTGCAAAAAGTTAAAAATAAATTTTAACTTGTGCAATGAAACATACAAAATTGAAAAGTAGTTTTTTTTTTGGGGGGTTTTATTTTTAAAATATTTATTTGAATTTTATATTTTTGAGAAGAGAATTAGTGAAAATAATCCAATAGAAAGAAATTTAAAGAGAGCTAGCTAATATTATCTTAAAGGTTAAAAAAAATTTTTTTTGATTCAATTAATAATAAATAAATAATTCATCTTTTTAATTTAAAATAAGTTAACTAATTATTTAGCCAAAATAAAATAAACCATCCCTCAGTTTCAATAATTTTATTTGGCAAATTAAAAACTATCATATACTCATTTAAAAAGCAATCTCTTTTTTAGAAAGATTCTTTTAAATTTAAGTTTGAGTTTATAGAATATAAGATTTAAAATTAATTAAATTCTAATTTCTTCAAAATCTCATCAAAGAAATTCTAATTTTAAACTCTATTAAAAAAATATCTGAGAAATTTTATTTAATTGTAGAAATAACTTGAAAAAGAATTGTTGCAGAATAACATTCTAATTTTGATTTTATTGCTGAATTTGACTGAGAAGGTATGAAGAAGTGGAGGAAATAGTGATTGAATACATTTTTATATAGATATTATAGACTATATATATTAAAACAATTAAGTATAAGTTTATTTTGATTGATTTTTATAAATTAAATAAGTAGATTTAATTAATAACCATTTTTATAAATAGGAAAATTAGAATTTTTTTACACTAAATGTATATTTAAAAAATATACTTTTAGTGTATTTCATATAATTTAGTAAATAAGTTTTTTAATTTTATTTTGATATAACTTAAAAATATTATAATCAAAGAAAGCATTTGTTTGGTTGTGTTGTTAATTATTAGTATTTTAATTTAGGTTTGAAAGTTTTAAAATACTAAAATTTATTTGTATTTAGTATTTATTTATTTATTTCTTTTATACGCAGTTTGTTTGTTTGTTTCTATTTTATTAACTTATGAATTTAATCAATAGTTTGTTTGTTAGCCTTAATTTATTCCTTTCAATCTTACTGGGCAGAGTTGCTTTATCTATTTAGTTTAATATTTTTCTTTTTATTAAACATTTAGGATTTACTAAAAGTGGATGCAATTATAGATTGCACTGTATTTTTCTTTTCATCAAGCACCTTACTTCTTCTCAGGACGACTTTTGGAGCTGCTGATTAGCTTGAATATAAAGTATTTGTACTCGTAACTTCACTATTATTATTTATTTAAGACATATTTAACTATTAGCTGTCTAAGTTAAGTTCCTTTGAAAGCTTTCTTCTATTTTCTGCATCTTTTAACTTTTATAAGTTGCTATTTAAAGTAAGCAGGAATTTAAAAGCTTCCTAATGGAAGAATTATAAATTCTTTTCTGTTTATGATTTTTATCCAAATTAATATTGAGAATTTTAGGAGGAATTGCTCTCTGAGCCATTTTCTTTCTAATTACTTTTGAAATGAAGGACAGGGGAAGGAGCATAACTTTTAGCATATTAATTGGAATTATTTTCGTTAAAACAGGGAGTTGCTGATTCGTTTTACGAATGCATCAGAGAATTTACTGCTGTACTGAATCCAGAATCTCTGGCTTACATTTCACCAGTTGATAAAGTAGATATATGTTCAGATAATGTCTAAGAGACACTGCTGTAAGGAGTTGCATTACAAAATAACTTTTATTTACTTGATTTTTTATTTTTAGCTGAATATGATTCCTATTTTAAAGGTATATAGAGAGAAGGGGTTATTGAACCTCTCTAAATGTTAATGGTAGATTATGATAGACTTATGGAAGTTTGAGAGTTCATTTATTTTAATTATAAGCGCGTTTATTGATATTGTGTTTATAGCTATCCTATTATAACTTATACCAGTATTTCAAATTAGCAGTAATTATGAGACGATCTATTTATTATTTTACTTTAGTCTTTTTTTGTTATTATTTTTTTTAATTATCAATGATTTATCTATATTCTTTTAGTTTACTTAATACTAAGAAAATAATTAGTGAGAGTAGTGCTCAGCACTTAATTAATCATTAAAAACTAATTATAGACAGCTAGCTAATATTTTTCCATTGATTCAAAGCTTAGAATAATTAAAAAATTGTGAAATTAAATGATATTTCATTCAATCTGAAAGCTTAACCAAGAGTAAATTTTCAAGAAATCGAATTACAAACATTCAATCTAAAATTGCATTGATATCTTTTATGTTTCAAGCTCAAAATAAAGCTTGAAGTATTTGCTCTTTGCATAGTAAATTAAAGTAGGTAGTATTTTTTTATGATTTACAGAGATTAATTTCACTGAACTATAGTCATTTTTTCTTCTGATAGGACTTATTAAATTAGCCAATATCTGTTTAAATATATATAATGTGCTAAAGGCTTATTTACAAAAGACTTATCAAAAATTTAGTCTATTTCTTTTAATTTAGACACTAGAGTCGACAAATAAAGAAAGACAGACAGACAGACGACTTATCCTTTAAAAATATATTAGATAAACAATAAACCTTTGTTAATCATTTCGTTAATTATTTTTATGACGCATTATTTATTATGCAGAAATTTTTTGCTTTAGAATATAGTTGATCATCTTTTCTTCAGTACTCAATTCATTGTTATAAATGACATTTTGGAGCTTCAGCTAATAAATTAAGATTGGAATTAATAATATAGTGGCCCTAAATATTCTAAACAACTTTGATAAAACCATTCAGTGATTGGTAAAAGTTAAATTTATATAACTGAGAAATATTTAATTTAAATAATTAGGCATCTGATAAAATATATTCAAAGGGCATATTTTTTCTTATAAATTTATTTTATTAGAATCAGAATAATTTTTATCATATTTATCTCAATTTTACAGTCCATTGCTTATGAGATATGAAATTTTAAGCTATATAATATTTAGTCTCATGATTATTTAAAATTTATTTAAAAGATTTAGATACCATTTTATTAAAGTGTAGGTTTTTAATGTCTGATTTTTGAGAATTTTGGCATTTTTTAAAAATTTCATATCCCTAATATTTTTTAAATGAATCAACTTCAACAACTTATTTTATCAAACTTTGCATACTTAAATAGAAACCCATATGAGACTAGTCATAACCTAAACTTTAAAATGGATTTGTATTTTATAATATAATTTTGTATTATTATTTATTAAAAAAAAATATATAGCTTGGTATATATCAATAACTAGGCGAATTTTATAAAATTTATTAATGCTAACCTTTAGATTTAGCTATTTCCCGCAAAAATATAAATTTCTTTGTTTGAATTATTAGGCCTGTATATATTTTTTACATTTAATTATTTTAGATTACAATATAAAAAAAGTTAATTTCAGTTAAATAACACAGTGGCGTTTATTAACTTGTAAGCTCTATTTGGTACAACTAATGTTTAAAAAATTTCATCTAAGACATAAATTAAGTAGTTTTCAATATATTCTGAAATATCCTGTTAATACATGCAGATATATGTTTATAAAATAAAATCACATTCAAAAAATTTTGAATGCGAACTATTAAATTTTATATAAACACATTATAAAGAAAAAAATTATCAAATATTTTTAAAAACACTTATTTAAGTATATTTCAATGAGAAGAGATTATTCATACATTTAAATTGTAAAGAATAAGATATTCTGTGAAATGGTTTTTCTTTATTAATTTAATCATACATTTTGTTTAGATTTTTGAATGAATCTTTTTGAACTTACTGAGGTTTAAATTGAATTAAATAGAATTTTAAAATTATTATTAAGGAAATCAAACAAACAAAGAAGAGCCATTAATCTCTATTTAATTTTTTTAAGATAAAATAGTTGGCTAGCAAGTGGCAAAGTAAATTGGAACGAGATTCGAAGAATTGATTTCTAACTCCATATCTATGTCTTGTTTATTTTATATTATTGACATTTTTATACACAATTTTAAATTTATTTTGATTTTTCTTTGTAAAATGAATTCCTATTTATCATTTTTTTAAGAATTTGTAATAATATCTGAACTATTTATTCATTATAAGATGAATTTTATTTAATATTTTTTGCAAACCTAAATTAATTTAATAAGTATTTTTTATTTAACTAAACTTTGAGCTTAATCAATATTTCAAATAAACTTAAAGTGATTCTATCATATTTAATTTATTTACTATGATCAAAAGGCTAATTTCTAGCTTGAGTGTTTGTCTTAATGAGATAAAATAGACATTTTTGCACACAATATTTTAAAAATAGATAAATAAAATAACTTTATAATTCTGTTTAAAAGATTTTAAATACTTAAAAGATAGATCAGTCGTTTGTATATTTCTAATGTTTGTTTAGCATTCTTAAAGCTTCTGAATTAATTTTATAAATAGGTTTAAAGTGATTCAGATAATACTTAGGGTACTCTCTAATTATAGTTTATTATTAACAACTTTTTTGACTAAATATCAAAGCAAATTTGCTGTTATAAAATAAAAAGTAGATATATAGAAAGTAAAGGATTCTTAACAAAATCAACTAATAAAATATAAATAATTATAAACAGGAAACAACAATTGACTATCAAACAAGTAAGCAAGTTTTTAGATATTTTCATCGAAAATGGAAACTAAGGAAGAAAGATAAAAGAGAATTCTAGCAACAGGAATGTCGTTTATTTATTTTTTAATATAAACGCTAAATCTATTTATCTGCATTCAACAATATTCCAAACATGGCAGAATAGGCTATTTTGTTTTGATCTTGGCAATTTTTATTTTGGATAAGGTGATGTCCTTTTATTTCTTAAAAAAAGAAAAATTTGGATATGAGATTTTTATTTTGGACATACTTAATTTAGGATTTATTTCTATATACTTGAAGAGATATCCTTCATTTTACCGTCCTATGTATGGAGCTAAGCTATTCTTAATTATAATTCCCACAATTTTTGTTCAAATCATATTTTTCTTCGGCAGAGACATGATAGATGAAACTAATGAAAAGAATATTTAAATACTAATGATTGTTATTTATGTATTTTATCAGATATTGTAAATTAGATGCTTTTTAGCTCTTAGAGTTGAATACAATAGGACTTTGAAATAGCAAGTACAAATGATTATTATCTATACTCTTAATGTTTTTTCTAATTATGGAATTTGGCTTGTGTTTGCTTCTCATAGAGATTCATAATTTTAAATTTCTTTGCTATTCTATGGCTCGTTGCTGTTTCTATTAATGGTTGGATACTAGTCATATTAGCTATATAAATTACAAGATTCTACTTTCTTACTTAATTTCCTCTATAACATGATAACTAGTACAAACTACACTACTGAGTATGGCTATTACTTCCACCACTACAATAATAACTTTGAAGATCTCTACCGTGAAAGATAAAATGATTTGCTAATTATGTCACTTTATAAATCAGCATAGCTATTTATTTATTATACACTCGGAGACGTTAAAGATTTTTAAGATAAGTATCATATTTTGTAATAAGCTTCATCAGTTATGGTAGTAATTACTTTTCTTGATATTATATCTAATATAATACAGTACTTCTTTGGAGTTCGTATGTTATTCTATAGGATTAGGACATCTAAACTAACCTCTACTAAGTCTATAGCAGAAGCAATCATGAAAGTACATCCTTCTAAAAAATTTATATACATTAATAATTAAGAACACAGTAAAGACAGCAGTGGCAGTTTGATTCCTTCGGATCATAATTCAATATAAATGGATGTTATCCGCAGTGTTGAATCATCTATAGATTACAGAGAGCTCAAAGTATCTTCAGAGCTAGATAACTATCTGGCTTAAAGGTTTTTGTAGCGTTTAACTAAAATACAGTAAGATCATGGTTGTGTATTAGTGGAATACCCAAAGCTGAATATCAGTTCATAAAAATTTGAGGTAAACAGATACGTTAATTATGCTCAAATCTCAACTTTTTTCTGCAAATCAGATGCAATCCCATCAAACACTTTTGATATACATGCTGATTGGGAAAGCATATTTATGTATAGATTATTAACCAAAGGTTTAGATTCGAGTTATAAAAATAACGATGAAACGTATAAATACTGTGTAGAAACCTATTTAGATATTTACCTTCCAATGATGATTCTTTACAAGTATTACTAACCTTATTTATTTTAAAAAGTGCATAAAGTTGTTTAAGATATTTATTCAGATTTTTTTTGAACTTTTATTATGAAAAATTGATCTTTTGTTAAATGTAAATAAATAAACAAATAAAATTAATAAGCCAAGCTCATTTATATCCTGATGAAGTTATTATGAATTAGTAAAATTATTAATTAGTAAATCCAGTTATCTCTCCATTTTGTATATAAATAAATATAAAAACTCTTGAACTTTAAAGGTAACTCACTTTACATATTCTAATTTTAAAAAAAGTGCATATTTTTATTATTTAAAGTTAAAATTAAGATATTTATTTACAGTTAAATTTTATCATTTTTTTTTAAATTGTTAAAAATTATTTTTAACTTAAATTTAAACTGTTTAAAAAAATGTAATTAAAAACTTAAAATATTTTTAATGATTGATTTATGTGAGTTATTAGGTTAAATTTTTGGTCATAAAAATAAAATTCAAACAATATTATCATTTTTTATGTTTTTGATTTGATTATCAACTTGCTTTTTTATATCTTGTTGACGTTATTATGAATTAGTAAATTCATTTTTGAACAGTAAAATAAAATTACTCTAATTTTAAATAGAGTATAATTTTTTATTATTTTAAATTAAAATTAATTTTAAGAAATTTACTTACACACCTCCTGATTATATTTTATTTTTTTAATTTTTAAAAACTATTTTTAATTTAATTTAAACTATTTTAAAAGATTCACCATTTAATATTTTTAAACAATGATTTATGAGAGTTATAATGTTAATGATATTTAGGCTTAAAAATAAAATTAAAATAGTATTATATTTTTATGTTTTAGTTTATGTTTGAATAAGATAATTCAGTAAAAATTCAATATCTGAAAGGTTTTAAAATAAAGACTGATTTGATTATCAGTTTATTTTTATAAATTTAAGATTAAATAAAGAACAAAATTTTACTTTTCTAAATTAAGTGAAAATAAAACAATTTATAATTTATAAGTTCATTAGTTCTGTTTATTTTTAATAATTCGTTTATATGAACCAATTAAAAAAATTAGGTCAGTTTTCAAAAAATATCCTAATTTAATTTTTAATAGTTAATCCTTGTAATAATATTAGAAAAATTTTTTTGTAAAGTAATAAAAATTAAAAATATACTTGATATAGATTAATATTAGACAGCTAGATTACCTATATTTGCTGGGATAATAAATCAGAACAAATAAGAATAAAATGAAGTGAGATCAAATCATATTTTAATTTAATCTTTCATACAGCAAATTTATTGAATATTTAAAAAAAATGAAGTTTCGAAAGATAAATTAATTAAAAAATACTTTTTAGTATTTTTGATAAAAGGATGTTTTAAATAAATATGAAATATTACATAAATTAAAAATATATTGGTCAACTTACAAATAATTTTGATATTAGTTATCGAATTTAAAGATAGGGAAAAAAAAATTTCATGCCTCATAGATTTAATGCATTTTTTGATTATGGGAATTAGATAATTTTGCTAAAAAATACACTATTTAAAAGAATAAATAACAAAGATTTAAAATGAAAGATATTTTATTTCTAATAAGTTTTTATTAATTTTATATTTTTAAGTAAATTTAATATTTTGACCATTCGAATTTAGGTATGGCTTAGGTTACATTCAGATGGTTTTTGCAATAATCTTTAACCACTAACTAAAATTTTGATTTACTTTTGATAGATAACCTATTAACTAAATTATAATCGAGTACTTTAGTAAATACTGAAATAATAACTTCACATGAATTATATGGATAATAAATAAATAAACACTATTTTTGAGATTAAAATTTTAGTATTTGTTAAAGATTATGTTAATTGATTAAAAAAAAATTTCTAAAGTTTATTTAAGTAAAAAAAATATAATATTAAGTAAATCTTATTTATAAAGAGATGTAATATTTTGAAAAAACTTTAACTTCAAAAGTAAATTTAGATATTCCTATAAATGGAATAAATTAGGGTTGTTTGAAGTTTATTCCTAAAACCAAACACAAAAAAAAATAGAAGATAGTTATTGGCGATGTGCAGGGATTTATTTATTTAATTAAAAACTCAAAGCAGCAATGGTGTAGCAACGTATGGTAAAAAGTTGATGAGAATTTGACTGAAGAAGAGAAAAGTATTAAATCATTATAAATATGCAAAATTTTAAAATCGAAAAAAAACAAAAGAGATAGGATACTTTTTTCAGATGGAAAGTATATTAAATGTCTAAACAAAGGCAATTTATTGTAATCCGATAATTAAAATTTAGATTTGCAATATGGAAAATTGAATAAAGTATTTGGCGATGATGATCATTTTATTGTTCATACATAAAAAAATAATACACTGTATAAAATCAAATTTAAGAAGAACACAAATTGGCTTTCCCTAGCATTCGATTTGAAACTCTAAACACTATAATAAAAACCTTATTTAAACGAAATAAGCGATGTGGATTACGATTATGAAACCTAAAATCTGGTATTCTCATCACTTAATTGTGTTTTTATTACTGATAAAGATTTGAATGCAGTGACAGGTATAGGTCACTCATCTGACCTGGGAAGGGTTAAGGTATTTGATATTAGGAAGCAAAGATTTAATGCATTTTCAATACAGCCATCTTCTTTGCAGTAATAATAAGGAAATCAAATTTAACCTACCCTTATACCTATTTAAAGTGTGTTAGTTGAAAGTAAAAAAACTCAAGAATTGGTGTTAGGTACATATTTTAAGAATTAATATGCATAAATAGATCAGATTTTATCAACAGCAGTAAATAGAATTTTATTTATTAAATAAATGAATAATTTTTATTGTTAAAAATATGTTTTTTTTTTAGGAATAGTTAACATGCTTTGGTTATGGAGATATATTTAAAAGTGAAAAGAATTAAATTGTTTGTGCTTATAAAGGAGGTTTCTAAATATTTTAAGAGAATTTAAATAGAGATTATGAACCTATTGAATAAGTTACTAAAAGCATACTTTTACCAAATGTCCCAATCGGTTGCGAATCAGGTGACTTTAAAGATGACATTATTCATTAAAATGTAGGGGAGTTTATTTTATATTCCCAAGATGGATTATTAACAAGTATTTCTCCTATAATTAATTATAATTAAAATCTAAATTTTTAAGATCCTTTGAAGCAAGGCTTTAGACTAAGATAAGAAATGCAAAATCCCAATCCGTTAAACTAAAATAATAGTGGTGTTAATGAGTAATCTAATTAATTTAAATAAAATTAGTAAAGATAATAAAGAAGTACAAGTCTTGAGCCAAGCTTGATGACTAAATAAGAAAGCTAAAATTAGTAAAGTGAAAGTGTTCATTATAAAGAAAACTCTCCTTCTCAACAGGATTCCAACAATAAAAATAACTCTAATTTAAATAATCTTTCGAAAACAGATTCTATATAGAATTCTATTCCTCCAAAACCTAAATAAAAGCATAAACTGGAGTTTAGGGTAAATAAAAATAGCAACTAAAACTTATCAAAATAAGAATTAAAAGAAGACACATAAGATCAAAAAACTTAGAAAAATGAATTTGAAAAAAAATAAATAGATTTTTAATAACAAATACTTAATGATGAATCAGAAATAACCCATGATAGTTAGCTAAAGCCAGAAGAAAATCATAAAAAGCAAGAAAATGATAGTTATTCGTACTTTATGTCTTAGCTCTTACCCAAGAAAAATTCTAAAATTGTGGACGATGAAATGGATGAAATAGAAAAATAATTTTAAGCTGCATTGAATAAAACAAGTCAGCCATTTATAGTTTCAAAGGCTAGTAGCAATTATGGTGAAAATAAAACTTCTAAACTCTCATCAGTAGTGTTTTCAAATACCCTTAATAACAAAACACTTGGTTTTAAATAAAATTCTATCAAAACTAGTATTAATAATGAATAGCGCTAGGAACTTGTTGAAAAACTTATGCAAAACACCTAAAATAATATATATTATGATGCCGAAGATATTCTCAAAATAACAGAAAAATCTCCACAAAAACAAGATAAAAAAGAAAATTAAGACTCAAAAATAGATTGTGTTATCTAAGATTTTAATTAAGTACGAGATTATCAATAATGCCAACAATAGCCTTCATCATAGTAACAATAATCACCTATCAAATTAGATTCGCATAGAGGGAGGCTGAGAAGACCGTCATTAAATAAATAAAGAGAGAATTCTATTAATTTTTAAGATCTAACTTATAATGTCATAATGGATTTCCAAAATCAGTCTAGCTCTAATTATTTGGATTAAGAGTTTTCTTTAAAATAAGATAGCTAGAGCAAAATAGAATCAAATGGTTTAATTTAATCTCCTGAGAAATTTAAAGCCTTTTAGGAACTACAAAAAAATAATTAAAAAAGCAATATTGTCTAAAATTTGGAAAAAGAATTACAAAAAAATCAAATTAATTTCAATTTTAACAATCCCTTAGAGTTTTTGAAAAAAAGTTCTAATGATAGTTCTTCTGCTTCTTATTAGTAAAGGCAGTAAAAGGTAAAAGAGGAACAAGAATAGCGTGGATAATAGCAAATGATCTACAGAAGGAGAAGAATATCCTCAGATTTTTATAATCTAAGCTAAGAATAAAGTGAACTAATAAATAATCAATCAAATCAATTTTCAAATTAATAAAATGAAAAGAAAGACTAGTAATTTTAAAAAGAAGCCGAATAATCTCAATAAGATAAATTATATCAAAATTACAGTAGAGCTTCACCTATGAGATATTCTAGATAATCAAGCACTGATAGATTTTATAACTCAGAAAAATAAGAAGAAAGACCAAAAATTCTAATAAATAATAATAGAAATAATAATGACTTATCTATTTATACAAAATTAGAAGAAGTGTAAAATGTAGAGTTTGCTTCCACTCTTTAAAAGTTTTCTTTAAATAAAGACTTTAGTAAAGAAGATTTAACATCAAATACTGGATTATCGTTCTAACAAAGCTCAGAAGATCTGAGCTACAAATAAAACCCTATAAAACAAAATAACATTCCAAAACACTCATAACCCAATAATTTATTTTTAAAAACTTAAAACAAGAAGAAAGACTCTTTTGACTATAATTTCGAAGAAGATGCAAAAAGCTAATAAACTAATCAAACAAATTAGGCTGAAAAAAATCAAGATTTATTAAACTTAAATGGTGAAAGTTTCTAAGCATATAATAAAGAAGCCAAACCTGAAAGCACAAATTGCAACTAAAAACATGACATAAATATGAACAAAAGCAATAATAATAAATTTTTCAATTAGTAAACTAGCTAACAAATAACATTTTAAAACAACAAAAGTAAAAGCTCAAAATTATTTTTAAATAGAGAAGATGAATTTGACATTTATGATTATATCGTTGAAGAAAAATAGCCTGAATAAATTAAAAATTATAATTCTAAAGCCTATTTAAATAATTCTAATCATGTTGAATAATAGCATCAATAATTTTAAACATAAATAAAAAATCAAACTCCAAATGATAATCGAAAATATTCGGTTGAGCAAAGTACTGATTTAAGTTAGGAGATAAGAAATTAAAATAGCAAGCAAAATTTTTACTTTTAATCTAAAATTTCCTCTAATCAGAGTTAAAGAAATTCAATCTAAAACTTCAACAAAAACAATAATACATTTAATAAAGAGACTAATATAAAAAGACATGTTTTAGATTCTCCTTCTAAAGTAGATCACTAAGATTAACTTATTTAAGATATTTCAAATGATTAACAGAAAAATTTGCTTTGGAGATAATAAATTCCTTCAAGATCATTCTTAAGTATCTATTAATAAGATGAAAACAAAATTTCTTTGCTGCCATAAAATAATAATATTACAAAATAATTTTTTTATGATCCTGAGGAGGTTTATGAATTATAAATACTGCCTACAGGTTATGTTTGTGAATAAATTAAACAAAACAGTTATAAAAATGCTTCTTTCAAAGTTATTAAAAAATATAATTCTTAATTTATTGATTTTTTTAAAGATTAAAACATTTTTACATTGGAGGATTAAAAAAGTTTTTCATAAATCAATACTGCACAAAAGAAATTAAGTAATAATCATCTGTAAAGTTCTTTTGATTAGAGCTATTAAATTGACAACGTAGAGCTAATAATAGAAAATTTAAGAAAAGAAATTTAAGAAATTTAAAATATGTTATAGGAAATTAGTCAATTCTTTAATGAATAATCAACTGAAAAGATTATGTTATAGCCTTCTGTAAATTATAATAAACAGGTAATTTATAAATAAAATAGAGTAAGGTATAAAATATCAACATAATATGAAATTTAGTCTATATATGTTTAAATAAAAACACCTCGTTCGGTTGAGATTACTTAACCTTTAGATTTAGATATAGACTAGGAAGAAAATTCAGAAATTTTTATGACCACAGGATATTTTCCATAAATATAAGTTAATAAATGCTAAGGAGCAAATGAAGAATATAAATTACAATCATTTGAAATTAAAATTATAGACAAAAATGCTAAGACAATATATTTTGATATGCTATACAACGAAGATGGTTTTACAGTTGAAACTTCATTTTTAATCAAATTCAAGAGCTTTGAAAACTCTTGTTTTGAATTAATTGATAAAAACAAAGCTTTTTCATTTTTATAATTAGAAAATGTATCAACTTAAAATCCCATAGAAAATTCTATGAGCAACTACCATTCTCTAAAGTTGGAAGGCTTATAAAAAAAATAATTTTCAAGTCTTTTTTAAGGCTTATTTAATTTTTAAATCAGCGAATATATTTAGAAATATGAAGATTTTTTTGTTAAAACTGTTAATAATATCTTTGATTTAAATATAATTTTGCACTGCTAAGATAGCCACTTTATATTTTATTCTCAAAGTCTTTAGTATATAAAATGCTTATAAAATCGAATAAGTTCAAGGATAGACGAATCTGTTTATAAAATATCATTTTCAATTAACACATCGCAGAAAGCATATTAATATCATTTCGATAGAATTTTCTCAAAAGTTAAATTTAGAAAAGACATAAGAGAATAATAAAGCATCCTTTTACCTCTATAAGAAATAGTGTAAACATAGGGGTATGAAGGTTTATCAAAATAGTATAGAAGGTTGCTATTAAAATCAGATGAGCTAAACAACAATATTTTACAATCTTATGATTTTGATGAGATATGCAGATTACAGCTAGATAGCATAGTAAGGTGCTTTATTTAAATTAATCCTAAATAAAAATCTATTTTTGAAAAACAAAAAGCTATTATTGATAATCTCATCTTCAATTTAAGAGTAAAGTAAATATATGCCCTTTTATTTCCACTTGAAAATGCTTCATTCGTCAGTAATTGATAAAAAATACAAAAACTGCCAAAGTATTACTTTTTTTTCATAAGCAATAACAATAAATTACATTTTAATCTAGTTAAAAATTCCATATAAAATCTCAAAAATAAAATTAAATTATTTTAAATATATTTTAAAAATTTGTTTTAAAAAAATAATAAAGCAATATTAATTATTAATAAATTCTATTAATTTGGTAAAAAAAGATATATTAATTTATGTTAAAGTAGTAAAGTATTTTAAAGATATTAGTTAATTATTTTAAGTCAAATCTTCATTTCTTTATTCTAAATATTTAAGTTTTAATTACATAATTATTTGAAAAAACAAAACAATAATTTCTCTTTTTATTTTTAAAAATACACAGTTAATTATTTTTAATTTAATTTCAATAAATTACTTAGTTTCGATTGGCTTACTAAGATCTTAACTTTTTCCTTTCACTAAATCGCTTGTTTTACTATATTTTTTACATCTTTAAATTTTTGAGTGAGCCAACAAACGAATTCCAAATGTAAGAAATTATTTAATTCAAGAAAAAAATTAACTAATTTTAAAAGTAATTGACTATTTTTGATGAGTGAAATTTATTAATTTGATAAATTGCTAATATTTATTTATATTCATTTATTAATATCTCGATTGGGTCTAATTTACTCTCATTAATATTAATAAATTTATATGGCAATAATATAAATAAAAATCAATATTTTTGAAAAGGATAAATATCAAATACAGCAAAATACAATAAAAGTTATTACAGTAGCAAATAACAATTTTCATTTAGGTTTAAAAGATGATAATTTTTATAGAAGCAGTTTTAAGAATCGCTCTTTTTTTAATCTAGAGCCTTTATACATTTTAACAAAAGTTTTAGGTAATTAATTTATCATCTTCTTTTTATTTAAAAAAGATGATTGGATTAAATATGAATTTAAGCATAAAAAACAATAAATTATTATAAAAAGGTTTTGATTGAAAATATTAAGGATAAGTTACATAGAAAATACATTAAAATAGTCTATAAAAATGAAAATGAGTGGATGAACAGTTAGTTATAACAAATAAAAAAATAGCCCTTTCATCTAATTTTAGTTATGAATGAAAATGTATAGTTATAGCATCTGATCCAGTTGACTCAATATGTTTGTCATACATAAACAAAATATGTCACATTTTATGATATCAAAGGTAATATTGTAATTAAAAAACAATTATTTCATGCTTCTATTTTATTTTAGGTGATTTGGTTGAGCATATTTAAAAATTGCATTCAGACATACTTTCAAAATAATTTACTGAAATATACAATTCCAGGTCTATCCAAATAAATTCGTTTATTCCAGATAAAAAGCAGGTTTAATATGAAATGTAAATCAGCAATAATTAGCTTTATACAACATTTTATATGTTAAAAATAAAAAAATATAGAAAAAATGAAGGAGAATAATTATATATCTAGTTCTTGAACTCACAGTCTAATCAAAAAGACTTTATAAATTTAGTTAAAAAGTAAATAAATTAAACAAGTAGAATAAAAAGTATTTAAGTCATATAAAAAATTTATATAATAGAGCAATTACAAAAAATGAAGGATTTGCTTTAGAAAGAGACTTATTGAGTTACAGATTGATAAATTAAAGTGAAGGAAAAGATTCTTCGTTGATTAAAAAATATTCTACAGCCTTGCTTATTCAGTTTGATGCTAATTTTAATGGTTTATATGGGTTACCCTTTTAATTCCTAAAAAGTTCTGAGATGGTGTTTAACTAAAGCATATTTAACTTTGCTAGCACTAGATTTATCAAGTAAATTTTAGCTTTTATTTTGGGTTATTATTAATCATTTTTAATATTAAAATTAGGTGTTATAAACTTTTTAATCAAACACAACAAAGAGAAGGAAAATGATTTTAAAATGCTAAAAATCTCATGCAAAAAAATATATCTTATTATTAGTTAAAATCATATATAAAATTTTAAAATAAAATATAAAAAAGATAATTTTTTCTTATTCTTATTATCATTAGTAAAATATGTTTTCTCTATATTTTGTTTTTAGTTAAAATGTTTAGTTTATATCTTTCACCTAATTAAAATCAAAAAATATTGAGTGAACATATTTTTTTTAATATGTAATTATATTAAATATTTTTGTGAATTAAAATTGATACAAAGTATAATTAATTGAATGAATAAATTAAAAAAATCACCCAAACTATAAATGAAAATATGCTCTGTTAAAATATTAAGATTTGAAAATTAACAAATAAATTTAACAAAATGTATTTTTTTATCTTAAATATTTATTTATTTATGCATATTTTTAATTAAATTTTCCTAAATTAACATAAAAGTACATTTTTATCTATAAACTTAAAAAAATTTCCATCTCTTTAAAAATAAAATTTATAAAACCAAAAAAATGAATAAATTATTAAAGTGTTCAAAAAATTATTTACAATCCTTAATTAATATTAATTTGTGGAAAGAAAACTCTTGTTTGATAGTTTAAAATTCATTTATCACCATCATTAATATTATATTCATAATCACCATTAGGGAACATTTATGTTTTAGATAAATAAATAATTTTATATAAGTTAAACTGTACTTTTTCTTCCATGTAGAGTATGCTTGAACTTTTTATCTTTAAATTTTTTAATAAAAATTAAATTAGAAAATATATAAATTTGCTATCAAATGTTATCGATTTCTATGAAAAATATAACATTTAAAATTTATTGCAAAAACTAAAATATTTCAAACTTTATCAACTTAAAAAACAATCTCAAATTAAAAATAAATGGATATATTATTATGAGTTAAAAGAACAAAATTAGCGAATAATTGGATAAGTTGTTTGTCTGTGTAAATGAAATTTGTTAAAATATTAAGATTATAGGCAGTAAAATAACATTTTACTTTTAAAGTAACATAAAGTACAAAGTTTATTTCATTGTTAAATTTATTTTTTTCATTATATTGAAATGCATCAAAGACCTTTTATATATTTATTTTGTCACCAAAAAGGGCACCATCCTATATATGCCTAGCAAATATTTTCATGAGATGTAGCTTGGTTAATTAATTTGCTAACTTATTCAGTGTATGTCAGTGATTCACCCTCTTAGAAATCCTTACCATTCAGCTTTTTCTTGATACGATCCATAACTTCAACAGCCTTTTTATTCAGGTTTTCTTATGGTTATTCTTTTTCTTCATTATAGTATTTTTCTTGGATATCTTTTTCTCTATTTTTAGGAGACTAGGCTCTATCCATATCATTTTAATTATTTATTTTGCTTTTTGTTGCTTTCTTAATATATTTTTGTATAGCTTAACTTGTTCCTTGTTATATAATGCTACCAACATAGTTTATTTGATTTATTAAGTTTACATCAAGCAAGCTTTATGGTCTAGATTCTCTCTTTTTATTGGCCTAGTATACTGCATCTCCTTTATCTTTTTACTCATTTGCTTTTTCACCTTATTCTTCACCAGAAATAGTTATTAATCTCCAGTAGAAAAGTGGATCATAAACGAAAGCTTCCAACACAGCAATTAAACTTTCTTTGTTTTCTCTAATGACCTTTAATACCAATTCGCAAGTATTTCTATAGTTTCCTTCAATTTAGCAGGCTTCCATAGCATTGACAAGCATTCTAGTTAGTCTAAATGGAACTTTTTCTGGGAATTTTTCTCTTCTCATAGCAACTTCAAAGCAGTCACCAAAGTCAATGTGTACAATTTTTCCTAAAAATAAATTTGAAAATTAGCAACATTCTTGAAATAAAAATATACCTGTGTATCTCTAAAGCATAATATTTGAAGGGTGACGATCTCCTAAACCTAGAATATAACCAGCTATGGACATAGTAGCAAGAGATCTTGTATAATTAGTTCTTCTTTCTAACCAAATTTCTGAGTTTGGACTTTTTAGCCATAAAATCTTTTTAAGCTCCTCTCCTTTCGTGTTTTCCATGATGTATCTGAAAATCTCAACTTTATTAGGGAGAGGTAATACACTATAATTTGAGCATTTTTATTCCATCAAGTTATATTCAGGATTCTCTCTAATATTATATGCCTTTCTATATTCTCTGATAAGAACCTAAAGAGTATCACAATTATGAACCCAACCAAGTAAACCTGTGTTAATAGAAAGAGGAATGATTGAATATCTTTAAATATTTAAGTCTTTCTTTTCAGTTTCGGGATTGTTATGAAGTAAACGATTTATGAGAGCGAAGAGCTGCATAACCTATTAATAAAAAAAATAAAATTGATTTTATTTGTATAAATTTATTAAATTACTCTTTCATCCTGACGTATATCTTCACGACCTTTTAATAAGAAGTGATATTCTTTAGAATCTGAGCCATACACGAAGAGCTTTCTAGGATTCATTTTGGAGAATAAAACTTCCAGTTTTGGCTAAAAGCATGATATTTTTATTATTGGTCTGGTTGGTTTGTACAAACCTGGAATAGAGACTTCACAATTCTTTGTTTCTAATAGCTTTGGTGATACATTTTCTAAATAAACAAATTCAAGCTTCTTTAATTAAACATCAAGTTTTGAGTAGATTCGATAGTAAATGTCGAATGCTTAGCATAAACAGATAGCATCTTCTGTTATTTTATATCTTTCTAGCCAAGCTTCAGCTTCAAAGATTTCACCTCCAAAGTTTTAATGGAATGATATTTCGCTTAAAGATTCTGGGAGAACTTTCATCATTTCATGAAGTCCTTACAAAATTTTGATTAGATGAGTATGGGCTCCCTTGTCAATTGTGTATCTCTCCCAGGCTTCTTTGATTCCTTCCAGCCATTATTCTTTTATCAAAATGGCTGTGCGATTTAATTCTTATGAAATTAAAAGAGCCTAGTTAATAAGCAGTGGTGAGTGAGTTTTAATATTTTCAATGATTTTGCTAGCAGCTTATTGTCTAATTTAAATTTTTGATTTCAAAGCAACAGTCAGAGGGTATATCAGAGCTTGAGGATGCTATTAGGCAATGTGAGTTAAAAGAGAGTGCAATAGGTGCTAAACACTCTTTTTTGTTGTAGAAAGACGTGCAATAATTTAAGGGACGACTTCTATCCATGCACGATTATCAATTTGCTTAAAGTCTTCTAAAAATGAGTTGTGAATATCCTCCAAATCACCATATTCAAATATAATAGAAAGAAGTCTCAAAGAGTCTATTTAAATTAAAAATGCATTTAATTGAAAATAAAATTCATTAAAAACTTAATTTAGCAATTAAAACTAAATCATTTTACCTTAAAGGATATAAGGTGATTTGTGCTCTGAAGATGTTCCCAAAGTGATACTTCTCATGAATCCTTCTAAAGCGTTTTTAATATAAACTCTCTTTTATTCGATTATTGTGTCATCTTATTTCATGTTAATGGCATCAAAGTTGAGGAGACCAAAATGATGCCATGTTTTGTAATAATCAGGCTTAAAATCTTTAGCTTTTTAGTAAAATTCTCCGATTTTTTTCATGTTATTTGAGTTAAGTTCATCTGTCTATTTATAAAAAAAAATGGATAATTTAACAATAAATTAAACTCATGTTTACCTTGTCTCTTATCCAATTACCCATCTTTAAGTACATTTTAGCAGTCAATTTGTGATCTGTCATATTTTCAGATTAGAGAATATCTTCCATTTTTTCACAAATCTCTTTTTCCTTAGTAATACTCATTTGGTAATTACATTCTAAATCAGCTAATTCAAGTTATGCTGGCATTAATTAAGAAACTTTATTATACTCTAAAAAGAGCTCTTCTAAAGTCTTTTTACAGATATGCATTTAATTATTTTTTAGTGCTAGTCGACAGAATTTCAACCAACTTTTTATTGAAAATTATCAAAAGAAATTTAAACAAATTTTAGTTAAAATTTAGAAAATATTTACGTGTTTAAATCATCTTTTTTAGACAAGTAGAGTTATCTAACAGATAAAATTTTCTACCAAGTATCAATATCCTTAGGATTTCCATACAATCTGTCCGCCCATATGTCTTTTAACTGCTTTCTTCTTTGCTCAATTTCTGCATCTTGAATGCCCTTAATCAACCCTTCACGATTTGCAGTGCTATTTACTTTCTCTTCAAATTCTTTGATATCTATGATTTCTTGCATTTCAAAAAGTTGTTGGAGCCTAAGGATACTTTCATAAGCTCTGCTGTAACTTTCCAACAATAAGCCACTGACTTAACTATCTAACTTGTTAATTGATTCAGATATTAAATTTTTAGCTTCTTCATATTGACCTTTCGAAATTGAAATAGCTGCTTGCCAGAAAGATTTATCCTAGCTATTTTCTTCAGGGAGGTTGTCACAAAAACTTTCAAGTAATTCCCAATTACCTTGAAATTTTATAAAATTTATTTATTTTTTTAAGAATATTATTTTGAAAAGCATTTTTCTAAAAAAGATAAAACAATAAATTTTTTGATGCTCAAGTTAAAAAAATATTTATTAAGTTTACCTAAATTCATAGCAGCATTAGCGGCAAGATGCATAACTTACTTTCTGTGTTCTGGGTTATTTTCTTCTTAAGTATTTTTAATTAGCTATTCCCAATCTGAGAGGGCATTGAGACACCTCATTTTAGGGACGAAGAAACTCTACTCTGGTATATTTAATTATCTTACTCTGTAATCATCAAGAGCATATTCCCACTAATGCAATCTCTCATACCAACTCTCATTAACATCTAGCCTCAATTACTACTGAACATTCTAAAGTAAACCTTTAGCAGCTTCTCTTTGTCCTAAGTTAGTATACAGGGATATCAAGCTTTCAATAATTTGAATGTTTGCTGTTTCAAATTCATTTTCTCTAAAATAAAGGGCCTTAGCATATGCGAGACATCTAATTTTAAAACAATAAAATTTAGAAATATATACATTTAATTTGATTTATTACCTTTCAGCTAAATCTCCTAGAATAGTGTTTTCAATAGGAATGCTCTCTTTATCATGCTACATAAATTCTGTTAAGTTTAGGATTGTTTATAATATATTGATTGGCACGTTATTTTCTGGATTAATAGCTTTTGAAAATTATTCCTTAATAAAAGTTTTATTGTGGTCTTTTAACTAGCTCCAAACACAAACAAAAGAAATATTAAAAAGCTCTGCTTACAGTTCTTCATAAATTTCAGCTAACTCTTTGCAGTGAGTTAAAACAAAATTTGGTGATTTATTTAAAAGCTCAACTGAAGTCTTTCTAATCCATTAAGTCCAATCTTCTTTTGAAGTGTTACTTGAAGTAGCAAATACCTAAGCCAATTTGTCACTATCAATCTTTCTTAGTAAACTATTGAATAGTTCTTACTGCTGAGGAGGCTAATCTGTTTTAAATTCGCCAACAATTTTCTTTTTGATTAAAATAATTTTTTTAATATATATTTATAAATTAATTTTTTACTGCAAATTCAGGCTCTATTTAAGATGATACATCATCTAAATTTCCATTATTTAAAAATATGTCAACACACTTTTAGTATGCAATGTGCTAAATATTCTTTTGTTTGACAACATAATTTAGCTTTGTCAAATACACCAAAAATTGATTCTTGTATATGTAAATAAATACCACAACTGTATTCATACACTCATTGATAAATTTGGTATCTTTGCTTTATTCTATTAGCAAATTAATTTAGCGTTCAAAAATATTTTACTTTAAAAAAATTTTACCTAAATTTATCAAAATAGAATCAACAATAAGAGAAAGGAATTAGACAGTAGAACAGCAAGAATTAGCGAAGCAGTTAAACAAGTTAATTATTTCTGATTTAACTTTAGTCTTAGCTTGTGAGGTATCTTTACTAATATAATTGCAAAGGAAAGGAACAATCAAGTGAAGATTTGAGTCCAACAATTCTGCAAGTAGTGTGTAGATTTTTATTACCTATAAAACTGTAGATTCATCAATTTATGGTTTATAAATGACATTGTTGATTAATCTAATAATTGGTTCGATGTAATGTCTAAGATTTCTCTTCTAAAATTCAATTAAATTCTCTAGTATTGAGAAGCATATTTTATAATATTGAGGGTCTTATCCAAACTCAAGGAAAATATTTAAAATTGGGTCTAAATATTCCTAATCATAATATTTACCTAAAATATAAAAAAGTACAATAATTTATTATCTTATTATTTATCATTTATTAATTTTGTAATTTTACCACAATTCAATATTATTTTTTGTATCAATTGTAAGATATTTTCACGATCTCTAAGCATATCTTAGCGCACAATCTTAACAAATATAGGAATTAAAAGGTCTAAGAAATTTTTTGTTCTTGTTTAAAGCACACCTTTTTTTAATAAATTTTAAATGTATCATTAAGCAGACAATAATTTTAAAATTACCTATAATACAACTTAGAGTTTGGACTGCTAAACTATGATGCTCATTTAAGGATTAATCACACAAAATTTTCAAGAGAGCTTTGATAGTTATTTTGGAATAGTAATCTTCATCGGTTAAAGAAATAACTGTTGGAGATTGCAATAACATTTTAATTTCTTCATCAATTTCTTATTTAGAGTACAATTTCTCAATCATATTTTGATCTCTAAATCTATTGTCTTTTTTTTAAGGCTATTGATATAGGTTTAAGCTGTTTGTGCCTTCTAAATTGTAATCAATCTCAGCTTATATGTTTGATAGCTTTAAATACATTTTTTTCTATTTGAAGTTCTCAAGCAAAATTATATCTTCGTAATATTGGTGAAGCTATTTAGTCTAAAAAAAGAAAAAATTTTTATTTAATTCAATAAAAGAATTAAAATTTATTTACTAATATCGAAGAGCTTTCTTGCTACTTTGCAGCACTTAACTTTTTAAAATACTTGAATTTTTTTTTCAAGGAAACCTTTATGATGTCATTAATAAATTATCTGTTATCCTATGAAGGTGAAGCAGTGAGTCTATTTCTTACTTTATCAGAGACTTTCTTGTAGTAAAAGTAATCTATAGCACCGAGGCAACCTATCAATCTCATACACTGCTATCTCATCTCAACATTTACTTCGTTCTTCATTAAAGAAAGAATAATCTCCAAAAAGCTAGGATATTTGTAATATGGGAGTACAACAAATCCAGTGTACTTCAAAATATCAACAAGAGATTTCACAGCAGCTTCTCTCTTAGCAGTAGAAGATTTGTCTTGCATAGCCTATAAAAAGATAGGGAATATTTCATCCATATAGAGCAAAATTGTATTATCTCCAAGTGAACTTAGCTAACTGAATGTTTTTAGAAGCTCAGGAATCATGTTGTTTGTAATTTTTTAATCTTTCAAGAAATTCAAGAGAATATTAGCGATAGATTAAGAGTGAGGCCTAACAAGCTCAGGTCCGTTTTTTATCAAGCAAGTCAAAGAACTTAATAGATTGATCATTTGTTTTTCATTCTCAAGCTTTTATTTTTTACAAAGGCAAATTAAAAAAAACTTTTTTGAAAAAAAATGGTAATTTACATTGTTTATTTTAAGTTAAGATAAAAATTCAAAAAGAGTCTTCTTTAAGAAAGGAATAATATCAGAAGGATTATATCTTGAAAGTCTGCAAAGGATTGTTAAAACTAATTACTGTACCTATCTGTTTTTAAGTTTTTTAAGTCATTTAAATTTAAAACTAGGTAAAATGTGTATTTAAAATTTACGTATTGCTATCATTTACACACAAGAATAATTTCTTGAGGTAGTTGGGTTCATTTAGATATTAGTCAAAATTTTCATTTAAACTCTTAAGCATTGTTTGTCTAATTTCATCTTCAGAATCAGAGATTGCAACACTCATAAATTTTTCAAGGATCTCATACATAATGTTCTTAGAAATTGACTAACCTCTCTCCTTTTTAACATATAAAAGGCAGCCTGCTTTCGCAGCAGCTTTACGTATGTTTTTATTCTTATTGTCTAAATAATCTAATACATTATCCTTAACAAAATTTGCTAATTCATTTTCGTAGTTGCTAAAACCAAATGTTGAAAGAGTTTGTATAGCATTAGCGATAGCTTTTTCATCAGTGGAAAGTGTTTTATCAGTATTTAAAATCAACTTTTGGTAGAAATTTTTATCCTTATCATTATTTGGATTTAAACTTTGAGGGAATAAGTTTTTATGTTTTGAAAGAATTGTAATGATACAAAGAAGCAGTCTATACTAGATTGAAGAAGAAACTTCAATCCTCGTTCTCTCTTTTCTATTATACTTCTAAATATGTTTAAGAAACTCGATACTCTAAGGATATAATCCATTGAATAGGATGTTATTTATCAGTAAGTCTTCATCATTAATGAGATCTGAGTATTTGTGTTAAAAATTCTTAATAATTGACATTAAGCATTAGATTCTAAAAGAAATATAAGGTTTCTTTTCTTGCAAATCTTAGCGTATTTAACGAGTTATGTCTTATATGCTTTTGAAAACCTGATCTTTCATGCTTTCAGGTAGCTTAGCATATATATTTGAATCTATACACTAAGAAATCTTATTTAGAGTGTCATAGTAGCTAACAACAAGCTCATCTTTTTTTAAAATAAATATTTTATAATTCATTTTTTTAAATTTAAGTTTAATTACGAGCTATTGTTTTTGTTTTTTGAGGATTTATGCGTTGAAGGAGGAATTCTGTGGTTTTTATAAAGAATTTCTCAGCAAATGTTTATTTCTTAAATTTAGCTAAAGCGGGAAGTGCTTCAATTACAGTTTTTTGGATGTTAGGATTTTCATCTTTTTTGCTCAATACATACATACACATTTGTGAAAATTATTAATCATTGAATTATTCAGAATTAGGGTAAGTAACTAGAATTTTTAGGGCAGAGATATTGCCTATAACTACTTCTTCTTACCTAGCATTCATAGACTAGCAAATATCAGTAAAAAATGTGTTATATTCTCTGTCTTGTATATCCTCTTAAATTTTTATTTTATCAAAAATAAATTTTATGTGAAAATAAAAAATCATCATAAATATTTTATTTATGATTTTAATTACATTCTTTAAGGCTTATTTGTTTTAGCAGTACATCAAAAAAGCTCAAAGCTGCTTCTCTTAGTAGAGTTGTTTTATGTCTATTTAAATAATAAATCATAAATAAATTGCCATTTAATTAATAGCACTTTTTGAATATATTTACTTGATAAGATTCCATAAATTTGTTCTGTAGTCTTCTGTATTGCTTATAAACTGCTTGAATGTAACAAATGAAGCTTACTCCAGAAGTTCCTTTAAAACTAACAGTCCAGAGAACTTTTTATTATCGCCAGAATTTCTAAATATCCAATGAATAGGCTTTTAAATCTAATCAGTCAGAAGGTTGGTAATACGAGTACCTCCTAAACGAAGTAGTCTGCCATAAACTTCTGCTGCTTTTTTAATAATTTTTTCATCTCCTGTTTATTCTAAAAGCTAAAAAACTAATGAATTAAACTTGCTCCATAAATTCAAATATTAATCTTCTTGCACAACATATGATATCTATTCAATTCCTATCAAACTATCTGTTATTAAACAAAAATATTTGGTTCATTTCATGATTAATTCCATTTCACAAAAATGTGTTAAGTTTTAAAGTATTTACTATATTTTTCATTAATATCATTGCTATTTATTAGCTTAATCAGCCCATGATAAATCTATAAAATAAAAACAAATTATTAACAAATGTTAAATTCAAATATGATTATAATAAAATTTCTATTAAATAAAATATTTTAATCATTGCAAAAATGTTAGAAGACCTAGTAATACTATAATAATTTACTTCATCGTAATATTAATTATTTTTTAAATAGAGTTGCTGCAAATCAGCTGCTAAACGCTCACTCTCTTAATTCTTAGCCTTTTTGAATTAATCAAAAAGCTTAGAGATTTCTTGCATAATATGAGACATCTCTTTGCTTTCTTTTAACTAAATAAACTACTTAATCTATATATATTATCTTTTTTTATATGTTGTACAATACTCTCTTAATTTATTTGTGAGTAGGAATTTTTGTAGAAAATATTGAGAAGATTAAATGATAATTGTTTATTATCAGATAAATTAATATTTGTTTAATAATTTGCTTTCTTATCTAGATAATATTTTTCTCTGTATAGTAATTTATTTTAAAGCAGATTTTAATATCAATTAATTATGATATAAACTCATTCATTTTTTAAAATAATATCAATTAGTATCAGTCAGAAACCATTTATTTACGTCAATAAATTTATAAAAGCATTATCTTTTTTTATTTATAAAAATAAATTGCTTCTTACTTTAAATAAAATAATTAGTTAGGTAAAAGCTATACTCATATTATTATTTCATTTACACATTAACATATTATGAACATTCATTCCTACATAAATATCACAAATTTGTGTAAATATAATATAAAAGCATAAAAACACTCATTTCTATATAAAGTATATAAAATATTTATTCTAAGAGATGCTTCAATTTTAAGTAACATCTTTTTTATTTATGAAAATAAAATTGCTTCTTACTTTAAAAAAATAATTAGTTTGTCAAAAGCTTTACCACACACATTACCATTACAAATAATGAACATTCCTACAAATAACAAAATTTGAGTAAGTAAATATATAAAAGATAAATACACTCATTTTTAAATCAGGTAATAAAATAATTTTTCTTAAAGATGATTCAATTTAAAATTTAGTGTTTTTGATTATTGAGATACTTTTTATTAGTTAATTTAAAATAATATAAAAATTGCTAATTTTTTTGTTTGAAAAGCAGTAAATTTTAGAGCGTATTAATATTAATTTAAAATTCAGTGTTTTAATTATAGAGATACTCTTTGTAAATTATTTTAAAATAATATAAAAATTATTACAATTTTTGTCTAAAAAGTAGAATATTTTAAATAAATAAACATAAATTTAAACATGGTAGTTGGTTATTTTATTTTTAAATTACTTTATTCAGTTATTATAAATATTTTTTTCTATTAAAACAATTTCACCAAAATGGACCCCATCCAATATAGGCTTAGCAAATATTTTCATCAGAAGTTGCTTGAAGAATCAATTTATTAACTTAGTCAATATAGCTGAGCTACTCGTTTTCTTTAAAATCTCTTCCATTCAACTTTTTTTTTATTCTATCCATAATCTCAACTGCTTTTTTGTTGAATAAATCTTAAGGCTATTAGAGCTTATCTTAATCTCCAACTTTTTTCATTTCTTCTTTTTGTAATTTTAATTTATTCATGTCTTCATTTTGTTCTGTTTCAAACTCTTTGTAATCGAAGCTGTTTATATTTCCAGAGTTATTGCTAATCAATTGAGAATTTACACTTGACAGTCCATTCTTTGCTTTTTCTTGTGATGATTTTACACTGTCAAGATCTCCTGACATTGTAAAAACTATCCAATAGAATAGTGGATCATAAACGAATGCTTCTAAGACAGCAATTAAACTTTCTTTATTTTCTCTTATTACCTTTACTACAAGTTCACATGTATTTCTATAGTTTCCTTCTATTCCACATGCCTCCATAGCATTGACAAGCATTCTTGTCAATCTAAAGGGAACTTTTTCAGGTAAGGATTCTCTTCTCATTGCTACTTCGAAACAATCACCAAAATCAATATGCACAATTTTACCTTTAATATGTTTGAAATAAGTCATTATTGATTTGAAAGTAATTTATTTACCTGTCTGTCTTTAAAGCATAATATTAGATAAATGGCGATCTCCCAAACCTAATATATATCCTGCTATGGACATTGTAGCTAAAGATCGAGTATAATTTGTTCTTCTTTCTAACCATATTTCTGAGTTAGGACTCTTAAGCCATAATACCTTCTTTAAATCTTCGCCAAGAGTATTTTGCATTATATATCTAAATATTTCTACCTTATTAAGTAAAGGAAGTTTATTATAGTCATTAAAACTGCTATCGTACATATTATATATGTTAAAATCATTCATTAGAGTAAGCTCTGCACCATATTTTACATTAAAAGCTTTTCTATAATCTCTTATTAATATTTGAAGAGTGTCACAATTTTGAACCCATCCTAATAAACCTGTTTTCATGGAAAGAGGAATAATTGAATATCTTGTAATTGATAACCCTTTTTTTTGAGTCTCTGAATTATTTTACAAAAGTCTGTTTATTAATCCAAAAAGCTACATAACCTATAATTTAAAAAATAAAAAATTTTTTTAAATAAAAATTCGTTTAAAATCGTTAAATTACCCTTTCGTCTTGACGGATATCTTCATGACCCTTTAGTAAAAAGAAATACTCTTTGGAATCTGATCCGTAAATGCATATTTTTCTGGGATGAGTTTTTGAAGGAAGAACTTCAAGTTTTGGCTAAAAGCAAGTAATTTTAATGACAGGCCTTGATGGTTTGTACATACCTGGAATAGAAATTTCGCAATTTTTTGTCTCTATAAGTTTCGGAGATACATTTTCAAGGTAAACGAATTCTAGCTTTTTTATTTGTGGTTTCAACTTTTGGTAAATTTAACTATAAATATCAAATGCTTGATATATGCATATAGGATTTTCAGTTATACTAAAACGCTGAATCCAAGCTTCTGCCTCATTGATGATTCCTCCAAAATTTTGATGGAATGATATTTCACTCAGAGACTCTGGTTGTAAAGTCATTGTTTCATGCAATTCCATAACATTTTTTATTAGATCGGAAGAAGTAGATTTTTCACTCTAAAAGCGCTCAAAAGACTCCATAGAATTGTAAATGCCCTCATGCCATTATTCTTTTAATAAGATAGCTGCACGGTTGAGCTCATTAGATATCAGCATAGCTTCATTTACAAGTACAGGGGAGTGAGTTTTAATGTCAGAAATAATTTAATTGGCAGCTTGCTATCTAATTTGAGTTTTTGACTTGCAAGCTATTGTGAGAGGATAAATTAATGCTTATGAATGATGATTAGAGATGTGAATAAGCAATTCGTGTAAGATTTTTTGTACTCCACTCTTTGAATCAGAAATACGGGCTATAATTTGAGGGACAACTTCAATCCATGCACGACTATCAATATTTTTGAAATCCTCTAAAAATAACTGAGCTACTTCTTCGAAATCTCCATAATCAAAAATAATTTGCAAAAGACGCAAGCAATCTTTTTAGCATAAAAATAAAAATTTAAGAATAAAATATAGAATAAATAACTGCTACCTTGAAAGAGGTAAGGGGATTTATGCTCTGATGAAGTGCCTATAGAAATACTTTTCATAAACCCTTCAAGTGCATTTAATATATAATCAAGCTTTTCCCTTGTATCGATTTCTTCCATCATATCTAAAACATCAAAGTTTAACAGGGCAAAGTGATGCCATGTTTTGTAATAATCTGATTTAAACTCCTTAGATTTTTCAAAGTATTCTTCAATTTTTTTAATTTTTTATTTATCTAGTTCTTCACCCTAATTTATTTTTAATAAAAATTATGCTTAAAATATTTTAAAATGATTAAATTTTCTACTGTTTCACGCATCCAGATTCCCATTTTCAAGTACATTTTAGCAACTTGTTTTTTTTCAATTTTTTTCTCGTTTTTGAGATAATTTTCCATTTTTTCGCATATTTCTGGGAAATTACTTGGATTTATCCTATACAAGCACTCGAAATTTGCCAAATGATAATTTGGTGGTGCTTCATCTTCATCTTAATATTCTTCTTAAAATATTTAATCTAACATTCTTCTACAATACTGCAGCTAATTGTTTCTCAGAATAATTTTACAGAATTTTAGCCACCTTTTTTTAAAAAAAGCTCAATCAATAAATTGCTTGTTATTTAAAATATATTTTACGATTATAAATCTTCTTTTTTAGAAAGGTAAATCTATCTGACAGAAAGAATTTATTGCCAAGTATCTAACTCTTTTGGATTGCCCCTTAACCTATCAGCCCATATATCCTTCAAATTTTATCTTTTAAGCTCTTATTCTATCTATAACTTATGTCTATCCATTCCCTCTCTCTGCATCATTTAACCAATTTTTTCTTGGTAAATTTTAATCTCAAGAATTTCTTACATCTCGAATAGCTGCTGCAATCTTAGTATACTCTCAAAAGCTCTATTATAGCTTTCAAATACTAGACCACTTACTTTATTATCAAGCTTTTGTATTGATTCATGAATATAAACTTTTGATTTTTCATAATTTTTTGACTTCAAACAAACAGCAGCTAGCCAAAATGACTTGTCATTTGTGTTCTCGTCAGAGAGGTTTTCAGCAAACTACTCTAACTCCTCCCATTTACCTTTGACAAATAAATTAATAACATAAACACTTTTAAAATTATTCAAGAAATATATTTTTCATGAAAGAAAAACTAAATAATAATTCACAATAACAATTAGCCATTAATAAGAAAAATTTTAATTATTAAAAAATGTATTTATTTACCTAGATTCATCGCAGCTTTAGCAGCGACATCCATTACTTGCTTTTTAACTTCGTAGTCTTCTTCCTCTTTCATGAGAACTAAAATTTTTTCCCATTCAAAATACTACTCTAACTGCTAAACCTTTAGTTTAAAATGAGCTTTATCTGATAATTTTAAATTGGCTAATTGTTTTTAGATTTAAATTGATTTATTATTGTTTCCTTCTGTTGCTGAAGTTGACATGAGCTGATCAGACAAATTATTTTATGAATGGAATTAATATTTAGTATATTTTTGCATATATTAGACCAAACCCTAAGCTGACTCTTTCTATCCAAGCTATTTATACAGTGCCTCTAGTGATTCAAATGTTTCAATTCCTTATTTTTCAAATTCAGATTCTCTGTAATACAAAGACTTAGCATAAGCAGAGCATCTATTTTAAGTATGATGAAATTTAAAATAAATTTACAAGTAAATATATTTATTACCTTTGTGCTAATTCAGCTAATTTTGAGCTTTTAATAGGTAGACCTCCTTTATCGTGTTGCATGAATTCTGCTAAATTAAGTAATGATTGTAAAAGGTTCAAAGGTACTTTTTAAGCTCTATCACCATCTCTATGTTAAAAGTTAAGAGCTGGGTCAAGCTAATTGATAATATACTCCTTTTCTTTTTATTTTAATACAGCCCATACAGAAGAGAAAGAAATATTATTTAACTCTACTTGAAGTTCTTAATAGACTTCGGCTAGTTAATGACAGGCTGACAATATTAAATTAGGTGACTCTTTAAGCATTTCTATGGAGGTTTTTCTCATCCACTAAATCCAATCCTCTTTTGATTAGTTACTATGGGTATCAAAAACTTTAAGTATTTTTTCTGTTTTAATTGTCCTAGTCAAGGAATCTTTTGGTTCTAAAGTATATGGTTACTCTTATATTCTTTTACACTCCAATAGAGCGATATCACTTTCTATTTGAGATGAGACATCAACTAAATTGCCATAGTTTAAAAAAATTTCAATACACTTTGAGTAAATATTGTGATGGATATTTTAAGATTTAACTGTTTAGTTTATTTTAGGAAGATAGGCTTGAAAATCATTTCTATATTTATAGATAAAAACTACAATAGTGTCCATAATTGAGTTAGTCATCAACGGCTGGAATTTATTTGTTTCTTTTCATAAATAGGTTAAAAAATTTATTAAAGATCTAACTATTGAGAATATTTACATATATTTTAAAGAATAGAATCAACTATCAATGATATATATTAGATAGAAGAAGAGCAATAAAAGCAGAGGTATTAAAATAATTGGATAATCTCAGTTTTAACCTGCATATTCACAAGCTATGCGTTTTGTGTTATTAACTAGCACAAAAATGGTATGATTAGATGAAGATGAGGATTGAGGTATTCTGCTAAATTTTTATAAATTTAAATAACCCTCAAAGTAAATTCCTCATCAACATGAGCCTTTTTGATTAGGTTATTTACTTTTTATACAATTGGTTCTATTTTGTAATAAATATTTCTTTTGTGGAAACTGACTACAACTTTTAATATTTTCAGGCATATTAAGGAGTACCTTATATCCTAACTATATTCTAAGAAAATATTTAAAAGCTAGTCCAAGTAATTCTGTTTATAGTACACTCCTATATAATAATAATAGTGTTGAAGTTAAAACTAAATTCTAAAAAATAACGAAAGAAGAATGAATGAATGTACCACAGTTTTCAACAATAACTAAAATAATATTAAGAACATCTTCTCTAATATTTTCTTATTCTAGAACTTTGCACAAGACTGGAATCAGCAAGTCTAAGAAACTCTTTGTCCTGCTTTTTAACAAATCTTACAAAAAACTCAATTTTAATAATGCCCAAATACAAATAAAATTTTGAATTACTCACTATACAATTTAAAGTTTTGATAGCTAACTCGTGATGCTCATTTAAGGATTAGTCATATAAAATTTTTAATACCGCTTTAATTGTTGTTCTCGTATAATAATCTTAGTCATTAAGCTAAATAACTGTAGGAGCTTAGAGCATTTCTCTAATTTCATCATCAGATTCTTAAGTTAGGTGAATTTTTTCAGTATTTCTTGACTCATCATTCAAAATCTCGCTTTCAATGGATATTGCTTACTATTAATCTAACATTGATTATAATTATAAGAATGCCGAAGATCCATAGATTTACAATGGGTCAAATTTATTAGGCTGATTGTTTAGATTTTTTTTAATAGAGGCTAGATTTAAAAGCATTTTATTCTATTTGAAATTTTCAAAAAGCAGTATGACATCTTCATAATATTTATGTAGTTAAAAGGGCTAAAATAAAAAAAATATTGTTTTATTAAATAATCTAAATCAAATTAATTACTAGCTCTGATGATTAATTTGTTTGTTGATATTTAATTAGCTTTTTCATAAATTTAAACCTTTTCCTGAAAGATTTGGTCACAATATAATTCACAAGAATTCTATTATCTGCAAAAGATGATGTAATTGAATGATTCTTAATTTTATCAATGACTTTTTTGTAAAAAAAGTGGTCTATGGCTCCAACACAACCAATCAATCTCATGCACTAATACCTCATTTCTGTGTTGACTTCATTCTTCATTAAAGAAAATACAATTTCTAGGAAGTTGGGATATTTGTAGTATGGAAGCACTACAAATCCTGTATTTTTTAATATTTCAACTAGAGATTTAACAGCAGATTCTCTCTTGAAAGTTGAAGACTTGTCTTGCATTGCTGATAAAAATATTGGAAAAATCTCATCCATATCAATGAGATTTTGAAAATCCCCCAAAGCACTCAGCTAACTGAAGGCTTTGAGTAACTCAGGAATCATATTATTAGTGATTGTAGAATCTTTTAAAAACTTTAACAAGATAGTTGCTATTGTCATTGAATGAGGCTTGACTACTTCTGTATCATTCTTGATTAAGCACACCAATCCCTTTAAGAGATTAATAATCTTTTTTTCATTTTCAAACCTCTTCTAATATTTAATTGATTTTTAAAAATTAACTTTTTTAAGATATTATCTGATTTTGAAATTACTTTATTGTAAGAAAGCTATGAAATATATTCATATAGTGTTTTCTTTAAAAAAGGAACTATATCAGATGGATTGTACTTAGATAGTCTGCATAGAGTAGTTAATGCTAGTTGTTACACCTCTCTAATATAAATAATTTTAATGAACATATTAATGAATTTAAATATATAATTAATTTTACAAGTTACTATCATTTACACAAAAGAATAGTTTCTTGAGATATATTGGCTCAATTAAATACTAATCAAAATTTTCATTTAGACTTTTCAACATAGTTTAGCGAATTTCATCTTCAGCATCAGAAACAGCTACACTCATAAACTTTTCTAATATTTTATACATCACTGATTTTGAGATTAAGTTATCCTTACCTTTTTTAACGCAAAGGAGACATCCTGCTTTAGCAGCTGCCTTACGTATAATTTTATTTTTATTATCAAGATAATCCAATACATTGTCTTTTAAAAAGTTTGTCAATTCTTTTTCATAAGTTTTAAATTTAAATGTAGAAAGAGTTTAGATGGCATTTGATATCTCTTTATCACCTTTAATTCTATCTTCGTACTAACGAAGTTTTAATTAAAATTTTTTTTAAGAATCATTGACAGGTGGAAGAGTCAGTGGAGTTACGTTTCTCTATTTCTGTAAAGTTGTAATAATATAGAGCAAGAGCCTGTACTGAATGAAAGTAGAGAATTCTTTTTTCTCTCTTTTACGGTTCTCTTCAGTAAGAGATGTATTTTCCTTCATCTCGTCCATTTTATAATTTTAAATATTTTCTAAAAACTCTACAGTCTGTGGATAAAGTCCATTAAAAATTAGATCATCAATTAAGTTATCTTCATCAATTAATTCAGAGTATTTTGTTGAAAAGACTTTGACAATATTTTAAAGACATGTTACCCTACTTGGAATATATTCCTTTTTATCTTATAAATCCTTTTAAATTGTTTTACAGACCCTTTTGATTTCATCAAATATTAACTTTTTTTTTTCCTCGGGTATTTTTTTTATAATGCTACTGTCCAAAGAAGAACATATTTTATCAAGTGTGTCATAATAGCTAATTAACAAGTCCTCTTTTTATAAATAAATTAACATTGATAATATGATTATATTAATAATAATTCATCAATTTAAGTTCAAACGTATAACTTCATTAAACAATTCTAATAAAATAAATTTTAAAAAGATTACATGAAGGAGCTTTAAATTTATTTGAACCTATTAAATTTCGGATGTGGTCAATTGTTTCACATAAGAAATTTTCACAGAAATGTTATCTTTTGAACTTAGAGAGAATTGGAAGTGTATCAATAACTATTTTTTGAATAGACTAGTAAGTATGCTCTTTTTTTGAAAGAACATACTTGCACATGTTAGAGTATTAAGTTTCAGTGAACTGCTCTTAGCTAGGATAGCTAAAAATTATTTTTAAAACTGCTATATTTCCTATAATCATCTCTTCTTCTTTCTATTTTAAGTAGCCCTCTATGTCTGTATAATATGCACTATATTCTTTTTCTTGAACTTCCTCTATTTTATAAATTAATATATTGATAATTAAGATAGACATAAATAAACATGTTAAATTATTTATGTGTTTATTATTAATTTTATTGGGGATGTATGTATGTATATATGTATTTTCTATTGCAAAAACTAGCGACTCTGTATTTGTAAATATTTTTTCAAAGAAATAAATAATTTTATTAGTATTTTTAGTACATTCTTTATGACTTATATGCTACATGTATTGATCAAAAAAGCTTAAAGCTGCTTCTCTAACAAGAATATTTTTCGATCTTTATTTAGAATTTTATTGAATATTTAGCTAAACTAATTTCAATTAAAGTTTACTTAATGTGAGACCATATTTTTGAACGAAAGTTCTCAGTGTTAGCAATTATCTTAAATGTTATAAAAGGAGACTATTCTAGTAGCTCTTTAAGGACAAGTAGACTAGCATATTTTTAATTGTCCTTTGTAGTAGTTAAGAATAGCATCTCAATAATATTAGAAATATATCCGACTAGCACATTTTAAACTCTTTATCCTCCTAATCTCAATAATCTCCCAAATACTTCTGTATTTTTCTTTAAAAGCTTCTCCTCCTACATGAGTTGAAATTATTCTAAAACGAGCTAATAAAATTTGTTCCAAAAATTTATATATTGATTTTCTTATACTACAAATGAAATCGATTCCAATCCAATTAGCCCATCTATTTTATTAATGTATTTTCATTTGAAATTAAAATTACCTGCTAAATAAAATAAATATTATATGTTTTTGAATATTTCTTTTCATGTTTTATAAAGTCATATTTAATCAATTTTCTCTAAATTTACTGTATTTTTCATTTGGATCGCTGCTGCTTATTAACTTCTAAAGACTTTAATAGATCTAATATATTTTTAAGAATATTAATAGGCATTCATTTTTTTCAAATTTCATTTTTTAATGCATTTAACAAGGTATTTTACTTCATCATTGTAGGTATTGTTCTTCAAAAATAACTATTATAAATCTTATGTGATTCTTTCTGATTCTGGAAATCGAGCTTTTCTTAACTAATCCAATAACTTCTATATCTCTATTTAAGTTTAGCTATTTTGCATCTTATTGGTAGCAGTCCTCCTATTTATTTAATTGTTAGTTGAAGTTAAATAAGCTAAGCTGATCTCCTATTTTTTATTTAGGGCTTTATTGCTAAAGACTTGCTGTAATTATTAATTAATATATTTATTTAAAACTTAAAAATTGTCTTAAGTATCTTTTTTAATAATATTTTTATAATATCAAAAAACCAAGTTTGCAAAAAAATTTTTAAAATTATATTAATCAAAGAATAAAAGATTATCATCAAAATTTAAAATAAACCAAGCAAACATGTTTTAAAACGAATTTTTGGTGTTAAATTCTTTCAAATTAACAAATTAATTAATAGACATAGAAACTAACTTTATAATAATTAAAAATAGTTTGTAAAATCTAAATAGACAAATATAAATATTGCCTGATATTGATGAAAATATTATTAATTCAATCTTCTTCTTCTACATTTAGATATGCTAAAGTTTATTTAGATATTTAAACAGATTTTTTTGGCTTGGTAAACTCAATTACATTATCTTTAAACTCATCAGAAAAGATTTGCATTAGTAAAGTAATATCCTCATTATTTAGTTCAAATTAATAAGTATTTGATTTTAATATCTCTCCAATTTTGTTTGCTGATATTTTATCATCAATTTTTTCTTAACTTGCTAAATTGAGAATCTACAAAGCCTTTTTACTAAGAGCTTCCTTGTCTATATTTGAAGCATCTTCTTTTTCTATTTATTTTTTTTCTAATAAATTCTGCAAATTTTTTAATAAAAATTTATGCATTTTTTCAAAAACCAATTCTTTTTTGGCTGAGTCTTCTACTGTAAATCCCCCTTGTTGTTTTAATTTTTCTTTGAATCTTTCTATCCTTTTACCCTTCTCAGACTCGCTATCCTATGCTTCTATCTTTTAAAATTAAATAAATATTTTGAATATATATTTTAAATATATTAAAATCGGTAAATTTAGTTACTTTATAAACTGAATTAGTTATAAATGATATAAACTCTTTCATGTCAATCTTGTTGTCTTTGTTCTAATCAGCTGTCATCATAAGTCTAATTTTTTATCTATCAGTTAAATTCAATTCATTGTTATAAAGATCAAGTCCTTAAATAAATTCAGCTCTAGACAGAACCATATCAGTATTTTAATCAAACTCTTTGAATAGCTCTTCGTATGCTTTTTTGCTATCCCCGTTATATTTCTAACTCCTTGCCATCAAAAACTTACCCAAAGAAAGCAAAGCCTCTTTCAGCTCAAATGGCTTCTCTTCACCATATTCATTCAGTTTATTTCTAATTTCTAAATCAGCTCTTGGGTCATCTATGACCTCCTTTTTGACCACTAATAACGAATTAATTTTCTATAAAGGTCTTTACACATCAATTTTTTCTCCTATTTCTTATACAAATTCTTGATAACTAATACAGCCATCAGAATTTTTATCAAATATTTTCATGAGCTTAATTAAAATAGAAAGATCAACATTTAATTTAGATAACATAGCTTTTAATTCAATTAAACTAATTTCCCCTGATTTATCTGTATCTGCTTATCTATTAATTTATTGCAAATAATCTTATAAAATTTTATTAAAACATTATTAATTCCATAAAATAATTTCAAAATATTTAAATTAAATTATTAAATTTTTTTAAATTTTTTTGCTAAACTTATTTTTTAAACGTATAAAAATCCATTAAAAAATAATTTTACTCAAAGAATTAAAGAGGGGTCAAATTATTTTAAACGATGACATTTTTAAGTATCTGAAGGTAATGTTCTTTATCCTCAATAGTTTTGTTATCACCTATTTTTGAGCTTGAATTTTCTTTATTTTGAGGATTTTTGGCTTTGTTGAGGTCATTTTATGTGTGCATAAAGGCTAATTCAAACTCTTACTTATCTACTATGCTGTTATCGTTTACATCAATAAATTGTAAAACTTTAATAATTTATGAGTTTTTCATATCGGGTAGGACATTCTGTATAGCTGTTTTTAATTCATATAAGGTCACATATCCTTTGTTTTCTTAATCAACTCTCGCCCATAATTTTTATATTGATAACTTTGCCTTCACTTCTAACTAAATCTTTAAATCTTCGATCATTTTTATTTTTTTTTAGACTAGGTTATCTTCTTGGGTTTTGCTCAAAAGCTGTTAAGTATCACTCCTAAAACTATCTATGATTTTAATTAATTCTTTTACAGATATTTTTCCTTCCTATTGCTTATCGATTTCGAGAAACATTTTATTAATATTATCCTCATCTAAACCTATTGCTGCACCTAATGTTGAATGAAATGTTTGTAAATCGATTTTATCTTTTTCATCAATATCCAAACCAATCTCTTTAAAGTAAGAAACAGTATCTTAACCATCAACTTCGAGCATTTTAGCTTGCATAATTAAAAATGTGTTCAAAGATAATTAGATTTTTTTACTTTGCTAAACAAAAAACGTTACAAGCTCATCCATTTCTAAATTTCCATTTCCATCTTTATCAATCGCCCTAAATAAATTATTGGTGTGTTCATTTATTTATTTAAAAAATGCAAAAATAAATAGCACTAAATTTACCTAAAAACCAACCCTTTTTCTTTATAACTGATAGCATTTTCACCTAAATATTAATCAATATGATGTGATATGTCATCTGTTGTCAAATACGTTTTTTTTGAATTGATTGTTAGTAATACACTCTCTAAAAATATATGAAGAGGTTTAGTTTTGAACATTTTTTAAATTATTTCTTAAACTTTTTCATCACTACCTTCTAGGCTGTGAGACAGGTTTACACTTTTTTCTCCCTTACTTTATAAGCTTATTTTACTCATTATGTTTAAAGAAGAGAGACTGTTAGAAGCTTAAGAAAGAGAGGCTTTAGATTTTGATAAATTATTGGCTTTTCTTAAAACAGGCAGGATATACGATAAAAAATCTATCTTTTTTATAAAATAAGTATGATCTAAGTTAAAAACTATATTTATGGCAGTATTTTCTTCCTTAGTTAGCTTCCCAATTTATATATGAGGGTCATTCAATATTTAAAAAAGACTATCTTTATTCATATATTAAGGATTGCTGGTAGCATTTTATCTAAAAAACTGCTCTGGAGTAACACCTTAAAACTCACATAATTCTAAAATCTTTTTGATAGCATTTTCTAAATGCAAAGTAAGTTATGTTTATTTATATTAAGATTATGAATATCCCTCTGCTTATCTTGATTTTTCAAGGATAGCTACAAACTTATCAAAAGAAATGTATCCTGATTTGTTTTTGTCTAAGCTATTTATTAATCTTTCATACAAAAATTAAATAATCATTTTTATTGTTTTAAATCAATCACAACTTACTTTTTTATTTTTTCTTGAGTTATGCTTTAGCTGCTTGATGAAGAATTATTTCCTTAGTCCAAGGCAACAAACTTCATTAGAAAATTTTCAAGATCATGAGCAAGTACAGACCCTTAAGCTTTTTTATCAACTATTCTAAATATCATTATAAAGTTCAATCCTAATTTATAAAAAAAGAAAAAATAGACAAGTTAAAATAAAATTGATTATAACTTGATATAAAAACTCACACCATATTAAGCTTTTAAAGAATTATTCATTTCTACTAAAATTCCATCAAGTTCATAGCTATCGTTTTAAACGTATTCCAAATATTTCTCTTGCTGGCTTCTAGCTTTCTTGCTATTTTCAATTCTTTCTCTCATCTGTCTTATTTTTTTCCTCCAAAAACCTCCACGGATGAGAGATTACATTTTGGTAACATTTTAAGTTAATTTTTAGGCCTTCCTTAATTATTCAAATATGCTAAAATATTAGTTTGTGCTTGGTTACAGCATTTTGACTTCATTTTAAAGCTATTAATAATCTTCTGCTTGGTTCTTATACTACTTCTTTAGCGCTATTACAGCTGCCCTATAGTCTTCAATTGATCTTTCTTATTTCATATCAAAAATATGATTTCAAGTTGTAAAAATTGTGGTTTTACTAATTATCAATAAAAATATTATTAATTAAAAAATCAATAGATAAACTGATACTTCGTAAAATTTGAAAATTTACAAATCTTCTTATATATTACATATATATTGAATGTATCAAACACAAAATATAACTAAATTTTTAAAAATATTAAAATACTCAAAATTAGATAATGCATGGTATGAAAAATAAAATTATTTACAAATACAAGAAAATAAATTCAATAAAGATTTAACTTGGTAGTAATTATAACTTTACAAGTTTGATCAAGGCCACATAAAACACCAAGTCCTAATTTATCTTTATTCCAGTCAAAGCCGTTTATAGGTTATTAGCATAAATCTTTTGAATTTAGAATTTCTACATTACCAGTAATACCTCTAGGTCTTCCTTCAGAATCTTTAATAGATCTCTCATTAGGATAATTGTATTTATATATATTAAGGGCACCATTACCACCTAATAAACCAAAAATATCTCTATTTTAAGGAAGATGCTTTACACCCCAGATAGTAGCTCCAAATGCTTTTTCGTTTAGGCATGCATAACCGCTTTCAGGATGAAGAGTACGCATATCATGAACATGGAATTTTCCTTCTAAAGTAGTAGCTACTAATTTATTCATAATAATATCTTTTCTATCAAATTCAACACCTACAACACCATTCTTTAAGTTACTATCCCAAAGTAACTAATTAGTTTTAAGGTCGAAAAATTTCAAATCACCATTATCATACCCAGCTGCTAATACTCTCTCTTCATTATTATAACTATTACCGAATCTATTTAAATTATTTTATAACAAAAGTTAATTTCTTTTTAAAACATTGCTTTATTTTTTATTTACGATACACACCAAGCATCAGGAACAGACTCTTTATCGCTAGGTTCAAGAGAAAGGACAGGAGCTTTTTATCTTGGATCCCATACTCTCACACAACCTATTTTAAAAGAGAATAATTAAGAATATTTTTAATTTTTTTATCAGCATATTATCATTAATTCTCTGTCTTGCATTTGAGTTGCATTTTGCTTTTGTATTGTTTAAAAATTTTATTTACCATCTCTTCCTGCTGTAACAATTTCTGGAGCACCATATCCAATATCTAATCCTCCAACTCCGTCAATAGCATTGACTAATGTGTTATGAGCTTTAACGCTGTAGTAAATTTTTCCTGTTTCCAAATCAACTATATTCATTTCACCATTAAAATCACCAAATGCTAGATCTGCTTTATTAGGCAAGCATGCTCCAAAAGTTGAGCATTTTATACCCTTGGGATGTTAAATCTTGAATTTAATAATTATGAAGATTAAATCTAATTTGTATTATTATTTTCAAATGCAAAAAGCTAAATGTTATTTACATCTCTAGTAACTTATAATTCATTTTTGGTTAATTAATGGATTTGAATTGTTCCTGTTGCTTTTGGATGTTAGCCGCATAATACAAACTTAGCGGTCTATGGAATCCACCTATTTTATTAAATGCATATTGTTAAAATGATCTAAAATGCTAAAAATAATATAATTTTCAAGCATGTATATACTTAACATCGTAAGGGGTAAATGTCAATGTTTTATTTAAATGTTCTATTATTTAAGGAGCTTCAGTAGTATCCATTTTCTTGCTTTAAAAATTTGGAAAAAACTTAAATTATCAAACGCTAATAACAAATTAGTTATAAAATTAATATTTGAATTTTTATTAATTATTATTAATTTTTAAATATTTAATATCTTTTATTAGGATATTTTAAAATTTGCAAAAACTTAGCGTTTCTATTTTCACAAATTTTTCTTAATTTCTAATAGAAAGCAAAAAAATAATAACACCAAAGAAAATCATTCAATTTCTTACTTCAATAATTATTCTATTTTTCTGAAGAATTTGTCTACCAAAATAACAAAAATAACTAACTTAGCCTTCACTCAATATTTAAAAAGAAATAGTGATTACTAAGTTAGTATTAAGAATTAAAATATTAATTAATTCTTTCTTTATGAGAAAAGTTATAAGATGAAATTAAGTAAATGATATCTATTTTATACAGACGGCGCATATATTTTATGTAATTTTTAAATATTTAGCAAACAATTAAAATTAAGAATATTTTATATTAATAAAAAATGAAAAACACTCAGGTTTTGTAAAAATTAATGAAACTCTTTATCTTCATTTCTTTTTGTTTTTCTTATTTTTACTCTTTTCTTTGGCTTTGATATGAGCTGTACTGTTGCTAACTGCGAATGTTTTGCTAGTAGAAGTATCTTGAGCAGCTGCTGAAGAACCTTGAGTTCTTGAATTAAGGGCAGCTCCTTTCTTCTTTTTAAAATCTTTTCTTTCCCATTTAGGTAACCATCTTTCTGGATTAGGAAGAGGACCTGGGTTTTTAGGATCGAATCCCTTGGGGTATCTAACTCTTTTCTTCTTAGGCTTGGTAATTTTTTTGGCAATATGACTAGCAGGAGTTGTGGCAGATTTAGTTTAAATTTTAGAAAGTGCTATTTCACTTTCAAGTCTGGTAAGTTCAGTGTAGTCCTCAATGATATTGAATTTGATGTTTTTAAGGTAAGATTGGGCTTTTTCAAATTCACCTTTGCTGCTATGCAACTTAGCAAGACGTTATTAATAAGAACTTTCTTTAGGGAATTACTAAGCAAGCTTTGTGTAAATTTGTAGAGCTATGTTTGCATCAGTCTTTGAATATACATCACCAAGATATTACAACACTTAAGGGTTATGAGTGTTAGTAGCAATTTAATTTAATATAGGCTATATTAAAGAAGAATTTTCATCTGATTTTATCTTAGTAATGTAGGAAAGAATAAAACAGCATATAATTTCATTTTCGTAAAGAAGAGCCTTATCAGAAGTAGAATTGTGCAAAGATTAGAAATTTTAAAGGATTTGTTATGAAGAACCTTAGGAACGAGCTACTTCAGATAAAAGTAAAAATGTTTCAATTCTCAAATCGTAAGGAGCTTGAGGGTTAATCAAAATATTAGTATTCAATTAATTTAAGAAGTTATTGAGCAAATCATCTTTTTTGGACTTCATAAGAATGTAGGTCTTAACAGATAAAAATTTAATGTTTTTATCAAGGTTTGAGAAATTGTGTTCGATTTCATTAAGCAAAGTTAAAGCTTCTTAAAATTTACCCTTCTAGATAAGTAAAAGTGATTTATTTAACTTAAAGACAAATATTTATTCTTAGGTCTACTTGAATTTGCTTTGTATGGCTTCATCAATCAACTTGAGAGAATCACCGTATTATTCATGCTTATGCAAATAACGGAAAACAACGACATTATTATTTAATACTGCCTTCAAGTTTTTATCAGTTAAATTTTATTTTTAGAATTCTTCATACTATTTAATCTTTTTCTCAAGTTCTTCACCTACTAAGTACTTGTTGTTGATAAAATCGGCATAATCTGCTTAAAGAACAGCCATAATTTCATCTTGCTTATCATTATCCTCTTAGATCATTTGCTTAAACTTTAATTACATATCTCTAGATCTTTCTGTCTCATGTAGGCAGCCTAAAAGAGTACCATAGTTATAAATAAGTTCATTATTAGGCTACTTTTGGTTCTTCAAATATTCCTCAACCAAATTTTGAATATTTTTTTAAATTTGCTAATCCTATTTGATAAATTAATATTAAAGTTCTGATATAAAAAAATTTTAAGCAAAAATGCAGCAATGTTTTCAAAACATATTTAATTGTCTCACTTCTAATTTTTTAAACTGAAAAGCTTCAAATTTAATCTTTCTTATTTATTGAAGTTTATTTAAGAAGTTAAATTATGTTTTTGAAAGCGACAATTTTGCAAATATATGAAATTTTTACAATTTCAAAAATTTAAGAAGCAAAATTACATTAGTTTAAATGGAGGAAGCAATAGCATTAACAAGCAAATCTGAATAATCATCAGTTTTAGGGTATTTTTTAAGAATTTAAGCATAAAGCTCTGCGGATAAGCTGAATTTGGAAAGCTTGTTAAGAGTCTATGCTTAAAGAACTTAAAATTGCAATGATTAATTATTAGCCTAATTTAAAAACTTTAAGCAATCATCATATTTTTCACTGCAATATAGATAATATGCGTATGCAAGCTACTATTGCTCATCACCTTAACCTGCTCCACTTTTTTCGTATTCAGCCTAAAGAGTTGTGTATTTTTCTGATTTAAGCAAAGCAATCATTCTACATCTTATAACTTTATCATCCTACTTCTTTTGCAAGATTTAGTCACAGACCTTGACTACTTGATCATGATTTCTTTCCTTAATGCATTCTGATAAACGCTAATATAATGTTTCTACTTAGGTATTATCCATTTTGATAGCTATGCTTTTTTATATTTCAATTTATCTCTTAATTTAATTAATTTATTATTGTTTTCTAAACACAAATATCTTTAATTACTCAAACTACTATCAATTACAATGATTTTGTTTGATAAACCTATTTTAATTAATTATCTTCAATCAATCTTCAAAGGATATTTCTTTAATCTTCCACATAAGATTAATTTTTTCTCATTATACAATTCTTTCGTCAGTACTTATGACACTTGTACATATTTTTATAAAATAAGATAGCCTAACTAATGATATTCTATATTCAAATAAATATGCAAGTAATTATTAAATTTATTATTTATTTATTATACGTTATTAAATTTCAAAACTATCTAAACTAACTAATTCAATTTTTCTTTAAATATTTAATTAAAAATTATTTTTTTTAAATTCCTTTAAATTTAGTTTAGCCATGCATGTTTTTTCATTTTTCAACAAAATGATTGACCATTCAAAAGTGAAAGCAGCAATAAATAAATAATTCAATTCATATTAATAATATGTAAGCAATTAAAATTAATTTTTAAATAACAGAAATAAAATATATTTAAAAGAAAAATATTTACAAAATGTACAATATAATATAAATTATTGTTTATGAATAGTTTTTAAAGTATTGAGTATTTACTATTATAAAACAGAAACGTCTTTCATAAGTTCTAGATTCAAATATAATTACTATTTTTCCTGTTATGAAGACATATTTAAATTCAAATATATCATCAATAGATAAAAATTTTACTTCGAGATATTTAAAACTCATCTAAAACTAAAATTAATGCAACTATGAACATTTTAATGGTATTAATATACATTTTATGTGATTAACTTTCATTTTTATAAAAATAGAAATAGAATATGTTTAAAAGAAAAACATTTATAATTTATAAAATATTATAAAAATTGCTTACATGAAGACCATATAAAGTATTTAGTATTTGATAATATTAAATAAAATGGTTTTAATTAGTTAGTTCTAAATTATCTGAAGTCTTATTTAAATTTCAATTTATTATTCACCAATAAATATTTTTTATCAGTTTTATAAGACTATTACTTCTTAACTTATCGCTCATTTTAAATCCAAAGTAAATCCAACAAAAATAATTAAATGTTATTAAAAATATATTAATACATTTTTAATGATTAAACATAAATTTTAAATTATTAGAAATAAAATATTTTTAAAAGAAAAATGATTACTTAATGTAAAATATTATATTAACTATTGACCATAAGTAGTATTTAAAGATTTTAGTATTTTATAATATAAAACAGAAACACTTCTCATTAGTTCTACATTAAAATATTATTGGTATTATTTCTTTTTTTTAAATTTATTATAAATATTTTTTTCCTTTTATGAAGGAATATTTAAATTACAGTACACTTTTTAATATTTTTAAAAAATATTTAGAATAATAGTTACTCGTTTATTCATATAACTCATTCTAAAGAGCTTTTTATAAGCTTGTTTTAATTTTGTTAAACTATTTTTCCATCTTTTTGAACTAGGTTGTAATCCTGTAAAATTGATTTAAATTTATTAAGTTAAGATTTTTCAAGGTTTCCAATCTCATTTTAAAGTTTAGAGTCAAATTATTTTATTTCTTAATTTGGCTATTCTGAAACAGTTTTATTACAAACTTTTTTTACTTTTGAAGCAGCAAATGAAGTTGAATTTGGAGATTCTTAGTTAGATATTAATGTATTTTTATTATTGTATAAATTTATGGCTTAATTCAAACTGATACTATTTCTTTCCCTAATTTAATTATCACAAAACGATTAAGAATCGTCTTAGCCTGATTAATTATTAATGTTATTTGATTGTGTACTAAATCCGTTGATATTCAGAGGTAGTATTGACTTTGCAGCATAAGTTATATTTTATGTTTAATTATTGAAATTTTGCTACATCTAAATTTAATCAGTTTCTATTTTATTTTCATAATTATTGCTGGTAGATAAAAAGCTTTTCACTGCAGCTACTCCACATCCTGTCATATACGTAGATCTTAAACTTCTCCTCTTTATATATCTTGAAGATGAACTATAAGGAGTTTCCATACTTAGTTTATTATCTGTTACATTAGACTACAAGGAAGAAGTATTATTGCTTTCAAAGGGTAATTTAGTTGATTATGATGTATTAGAATTAGAAACTTAGCCTTAACATAATAAATTATAAAATTCTTTGCATTTTAAATTTTATACCTTAGCATGATGGGCATATGATTGATAAGATTATTAGTATTTAAAATTATCTTAATCATCCCTAAAGTTAGTTATTATTTACTATTGAGTATTTCTTGTAGAAAAATTTTAATTAATTTTAGGTGTTTTTGGTATTTATGATTATTTTGATGATCTTTTTACTTAGTTATTGATTATATTCTAGTTTGGATCATTTATAGATACATCTATAGATGTGTTTTAAGAAATAGGGTTTGTGATAGTTATATATTATTGCTAAGATATTGAATTAAAGTTTGATTGTATTATATTATCAATGTTTTTAGTTTATGCATCTTAACATTTGGAATAATTAAATCCATTAACACCTTCATTTTATATTGACTTTGATCTTTGAGAAGATTTATTTTTACTTTTTAATGAAGTATATTCAGATGACCCAGCAGGAGCTGCTATTACAGGAGTGTTTTAATCTAATTAAAAATCTTTTATAATATTTAAGCTTTTTTCTTTTTCAGCTATTCTATTTTACCCTAAATTTTTTGTGAATTACTTTTTTCTATCATTTTATTCATACGAAGTATTTAGATTTACAACAATGTTTTTTCTATTCTAAGAAGTTTAAGGTGTGTTCTTACTAAAGTTGTTTACTTTACTTCCGTTTCCGTTTTCTTGTTTAAATTATGGTAATTTTACAGTTTCATCACTCAGGATTTCATTCTAATTTATATTTTTTATTATTTCAATTTGTTTTATAGAATCCTTATTTACTGTAAGAACTTCTTGAAGCTTATTTGTGAGTTGTTTAATGAATTATTCCTTTTAGTTGCTGTTGCTTACTGTTTCACTTGATTAATCTTCAGTATACTTTTATTTTGATCTACTTTAAGATTTATTGCTTTTATTAACAAATACACTGCAGATATTATCTTTTGTTTTATTTTTTCCTATTATTCTTTATTTAAATTGACATACTTTATCATCTATACTTCCCTCAATTAATTGCTGCTAAAATTACTGTTTTATATCAAAGATTCCTCCTAAACTTTAATTATTTTAGTTCCTATTATCTTCAACGTTTGAATTTCTTGACTTAGGAATTAATGGAATATTTTCCTTATTACCAAATGAAATACTTTCTTATTAGTTTTTTTTAGTGCTATTGCGAAACGAGTTATTTACAATGCCTATATCAACCTTCTAAAGTCTAGATGCTGTTATTTTTTTCTATGGATTAGAAGGGGTTATTATATTATTCCTATTTTCATTAAGATTTTATTTTTAATCAAGGGAAAAATCATCTTATATCCTGTCGAGATATTGATTTTCAATTGATTTTTCTTAATTTATTAAATCATCACAAATCTTAATTTTATCATAAATTGTTTAATTCATATCATACTAGCTATTAGTAGAAGTGACTTATTAGTTTTGTCTTAGCTCTTAATGCTATGACTTGCTTTATTACCTCCTTTTTTGTCTTTTAAAATCAGAGTTACTTCTTTCTGCCCCTAATTTTTCTTGATTATTCTAGCTTATGCTCAAATTTCTCTCTAAGAAATCCAAATTTCTTTGTTTTAAAGTAATTTTTTTTTCTTCTGTGCTGCTTTGCAATAATTGCTTAACAGGTTTCTATCCATTAGTTTTAGGAGTTGTATATTTCTCTTAATGTAATTTATCTAAGCTGCTGCTGGCTAATTCTTACTTTAACTCTCTGTTGGTATTTTCTTCTTCTTAAATTTCATCAAGCAACTATTTATTTTCCTTGAGAGAATCTTACGTTTCTATTTAATCATTTTTATTTTATAAAGTAACTCCTTATAAACTATTAATATCTGGTTGAAAATCTTAATTTTTATTATCAATTCTTATTTCATTAAAATCGAATTTTATATCTTCGTATTTTAACTGCTACTTTATTTCATCTTAATTATTTTATTACACCGTCTTTTTATTTATTTCTTCTTTAGAGTTTACTGTTAAAATTTGAGTCTCTTATCCTTAAAAAGACAAATCTGATTCTTAAGTATCATTAATTTTGGATTAATTTAATCTTTCATCATAATTATCACCAATTTATACTTTTTTATTCATCCCATTCTTTTAAGAATTGATTCCTTCATCAGAAATTTCTTTATTTTTTTCACAAGCAATTCCGTTTGAGGCACTTTTATTGTTATTCTAATTTTTTTTCAATTGATAAGACTAATTAGATGATTTACTTTGACTCGTTGATTGTATAAATTTTTAGTTTGAATTCTAATAAATGCTTTATATATTTTATATCGAGTTCAAAGTAGGTTAATTGTTTGTTTAAATCTATTTTTTACCCAAGTAATCTGAAAAATTTTTTGAATTCGATTTGTTAGTGATATTAGTAATATTAGGAAGGAGCTAAACCTGCTTTTCTGGCGTCTAAGACATATCGTTTTGCTTTTAGCCATTAGTTATAAGGTTAACATCTATTTTCATAGCTTTAGCTTTATTTAAATAAATTTTGTTATTAGGTGTTGTGAGAGAACAATCTGCATTTAGAAATGGAAGGATAAATGAATTTCCACTATTTTTATTTATACTCTATTTATCTGCTAATTTTTATTCATTTTTATTTTAATTTTTTATATTAAATTGTATTCTAAAATTTTCGATAGTTTTAGCAATATTGCTATTACGGGCTACTATATTTTTGTAATAATACATAGCTAGTAGCTCATTCCTTTTGAAAACCATAAAATCTGCATCTTCTACTGCTTCTTTTACTATTCTAAAATAGTTTCTTCTTGCAAATTAAGGACAAGATAAAGCTTATTAATGAGAATTTTAAATCATTTGCTATTATTCAGAAATTATATTACTGCTGCTTTAAGGAATTTAGTTTTTTTACTACATAGTATTATTCACAGTAGGTGTATTTGCTTAAACTGAAGAGGAAAAAGAATAATGTACATTATTAAATCCTCCTTAAAAATTAGTTTGTGGTATTGTTGTGGGAGGAAGAACACAAAACTAATAAAATAAAAACTTCTCCTTATCTTAATTAGTGTAGTACCTTTAATGACCTAAAAATGTTTTCTTTTCCTCATTTGCAGATTCATTGTTCATTTTAGAAGAAAAATATTTTTTAAACATTTAGGATGCAGATGCACTCTGTGAAGAATTAGTTGAGCTATAAGCTCCACCACTAAATTTTGTATTTTCTGGTGTTTCACTCCTAATAATTTGCAAAGTACATTAGTTGTTTAAGTAACTACCTCTTTTTCTATTTAAATTAGCTTGAGGCTTGCTCACTTTATGATCATTAATAGAATTAAGTTACCTAAAGCTTTCATCTCCAATTTTTAAATTTTCTTAGTTATTCAACAGTTCATCCTTCAATTCTAATTGGAATTAAATAAATTTGAATAAATATGAGTATTTTTGCAAGATATTGATTGAATATTTGTTAATTAAAATGATAATTAATTTAACATTACTTAGAATATAAAATTGTAAATGTATTATTTTACCTTATTAGCAAGGATTCTAATCTTATTCTACTTAGTCATTTATCTAATTAGATGTCAGGACATTCAATTAAACGCGTATATTTTGCTTTTCCTAGCTCTTAGGGATTTATAATTTCTATTCTAATTAAATGAATGAGTTTTCATTCCTCTTTTAGTTGTTAATTGTATAGGAGTTTTCTTTCTTTTACATCAAAGGATGATCACCTGTTGCCTGTGGCATAATTTTCACTTTTTCTTGAAATATTTTTTTTGAGAACTCAACTAATCCTTTGTAAAGCATACAAAGAAAGGGAAAATTGTGGTATATATTATTTTGATTTATAACTTTTATCTCCTCTACTTTATTGCTATTGTTAATGTGTGAATAGTAGGCGATATACATTTCCGCAATATCCGTGTAAAACCCTTTATCCTATACTTGATATTCAAACTAGGGAGAGAGCATCACCATTAATTCGTAAGATGATTTTTCAAAACTGATTCTTTCATTCTTACTAGCTGATTTGAAAGTAAAAAGAGCTTCGAGTATTTCATTTTCTTTTTAAGCTCTAATTTTTTCTTGTCTTTTCATCTTAACTACATGGGAACTTATGGATTTCTTATTTGACTCCAAATCATCTTATGTGGTTAAATGTAAAAATTCCTAAATGCTTGCAAGTCTTTCTTTTAGTAAATCGCATGCCTTTTCCATATTATTTGAAGCTGATTCACTAAAAGCTAAAGAGAATATTTTTCAGTTGAAATAGCCAGACTTACTTAATAGTATTTGTTATTGTTAAAATTTCAATAGATTTTTAATCAGCTAACTTTCTTATCTTTAATAAAAGCAAATTTTTTAATTTCGAAATGGAAAAATAACCAATTAAAAATTTTATTAAATGTTTATGCATAATTAATTTTACCATTAAGAATGAATTTCTAACTTACATCAATCTTAATCATAACAACTTTTATAAGAATTATTAAATTTAGATTTTTTAATAATAAATCTCTTAAATTGGCTTTACCCTATTTTTTAACTTACAACTATCTCATTAGTATCTTCTAAAACTTGAATTTTTTTAGATTTTTAAATAAATCTTTTACGCATTGATAAAATTAAAATTCTTGAATTTTCAATTATGCATCAATCAAAAAATGAATGATTCAGAGCAATAAAATTAAGCTTTTTAAACAATAAAATTTATTTTTTTAATCTAAAATACAATTTCTTGTTAAAGTTGTAGAACAAATAATTTTGATAAGAAAGTTAATTTAATTGAATTTTGCTTTGATTAGATGTTTTACTAATATGACTTATTCAATAAAATATCTCTAAAATTTATCATACTAAACAAGCTTTAATCATCTAAAACTAAAAAATTATGTGTAAATAAAACAAATTAAGTTAAGCTCAAAGTATTAATAAATAAAAGTCGTTCAAAGTAATTTAAAACCTAAAAAATTTGGCACATTAAAAAGCCACTGAGTATTTAAAAGCAATTATATAGGAATAAAGTGAAGAATTAAGTAAATAATTAAATAATTATAAAAAATATACTCTTAAACAGCATAAAAAAGTTATTATAATAAAATCATAAATGCTATCTACTAAAATTGATAAAAAAAATTAGCTCATAAAATTTAGTAAATTAAAAAGCTACAAATATTTAAAAGCAATTATGTTAGAATTAATAATATAATTAGGATAAACATTAACAATAATTGTAAAACAAATACTAAAAAACTACTTAAATAAGTTTAAAAGCAAAAAAAATATGATTTCTATTAAAATTGATAAATAGATAGTTCAAGATAATTTAAAACCTTGCAAATTTAATCTAAAAAGTATAATTATATTAGAATAAAATAAAGACTTAAATAAATATTGAGAAAATTGGATAAATATGAACAAGAGTTAAAACATATTCTTTTAAACTTTACAAACAAGTTAAAAAACCAAATCATTTATGGTTTCTTTTAAAATTGATAAATAAAAGTATTTCAAAGTGATTTAATACCTAACAAATTTGGAAAATAAAAGTACTAAAAACAATGATATCAGAATTAAGTTTATATTAAGAAAATTTGGATAAATAAATATGTACAATAATTATAAAACAGATTCTGTTTAAATGATATTAATAAAGTTAAAAATAAAATCATAACTGCTTTCTATTCATTTCAATAATTTTCATCAATTCGTCTCTCTCTTGTTTCAAAATAGCATTTTCTTTTGTAATTTAATTGTAATATTATTCATTTTGGTTTAACGCTTCGAGTTAATTAGAATAACCAACAAGAATTCTTTCTAATTTATCTTTAAACTCTTCAAAATTTTAATTGACTTTATCTTCTGCCACTATGATATTCTCAAATGCCTTTGTACTCTTTTTTTATTATTTTTTAAGCTATTTCAATTCTTTTTCATTTTAAAATATTGACTCAAATAAGTTATCTAACTAATATTCATATTCCTAAATTAAGCCTTAATTATTCATGTTTTCTTGTAACAAAAGCTTATTACTAGCTTCTAAACGATTTATTTTGTTTTTTAATTTCCTATTCTGTAATTTCAAATTCAATGCTATTTTTTTATTATTTTCAGATTTATTATTGTATTTTTATTAGATATTTCCAGATTCATAGGCTCTTTATTTTCTCAACCATGCAATATTATCATCCTTGACTTCTATTTCTTTATATAACTATCCAATAGTGTATTCTAATTCTTATATTCTTCTTTAATTTAAGAGTTATTCTTCTCCTTAACTTTGCTTTTGTTACATATCTCTTAATTGTTGTAAAAAATTGCTATCACATTTTTCCGATTTTTCATTTGAATCTTCATTAAGTAGACTTGATTTAAAATGAACCTCATTTATAGATCCAAATGTATTTAAATTCTTAAATGGCTACCCAATATTTTTTAAATGGTTGTTTAGATCGCTACTTTATCCTCTACTTTAAGTATTGCTGTTCTCACTGTTTGATAACCTTTTTTAAATTAATATTGTTGAATGATATATTTAAAAATCTAATTAATATTTACTGATCATAATATAGTTCTTCATACTATGGTAAAGTTTTATTGCAATTAGGACAACAAGTTATCACTAAATTATTTGATAGCATGCTTTGAGATTAATTTAATAGATTAACTTTTCTTTTTTAGAAATGAGATATTTTTAATTCATTATTTATAAAATTATTTGATTAGTAGCGTTATTACGAATCAGCACTGTTATCATAACTGTCAGCATTTGAAAGATAATTTATATTTTTATGATTGTCTTTTAAGCTCGATTTTTCCATGATTTTCATTAGGTTTCCATCTGATTTTTTCCTTTCATCTATTACTTAAATACTGTTGTCTGATTTATTGTAAATTGTAGTAAAGTTTATCTTTTCAACTGATTGCTTCGAATGGTGCTAATCCTCATTAAAAGAAATAGTTGTTCCGTTTGTAGCAGTGCCCCAATAAGCCTCATCATTATCAAGAGCTTCTGAATTGCTTTGATTTTTAGATCTTCTGACTAATGTGTTACTATTATGGATGCTGCTTTACTTTTGCTTATTGTTAAAATCTTATGGTAGTTAATTTATAAGCAATGAATTGTTTTAGTTTAGAAAAGAGGCTGGCCCTTGATAAGAATTAACTATTTAATTAATTCCTCTTGGGAGTGTTTTTTACTCTTCAGACAAACAACCTTGATTTGTTTGATTATCGGTATTTTCAAATTATTACTTTACTGCAAAACTTTCCTGCATAAAATGAGAGAAATGTATTGAATTTTTAACTTGCTAACTGTTCCCTTATGACTCTTCTTAATTGTAATTATTTTATGAAACTTACAAACTATTTTTTTATAGTTATAAATTAGCTTAAACCAAAGTTTGTAGACTCTCCTAAAACATATTTGGTCTGCAAGTCTAGCTATTATTACTAGTCGAATTATTATTTTAGTAAAATTAAGAAACTTCTAGTTTTTTTGTGTCGTTTAAAGATGAATTTTAATCTCTTTATGATCCCGTGCTTGGAGTTAATTACTATAAATTAAGTATATTTTATTATTTTGGGCTTATGTCTCGTTATTATTTCACATTCTATTGTTTTCCTTGCATTTTATTTATCTTATTACTATCACTATTGCTATTATTTTATGCTAATTCAACACCTTTTTGGTTCTTTTGCTAAATATTGAAGGTAATTTGTTAATCTTAATTTAAACGAGCATTTAAACTCCTATGGTTTTGCCTTGATTAATTCTAAAACTAATTATTTATATCTTAATTATGAGAAGTGTCAATCTTAATATTAATTTAATTGGATGATTAGTTATTTGATAAGCCTGCTTATGAATTAGCACTAATATCGAGGGTCTAATTACTTTGAGTATTAATTTTTTTATTATTTTGAATATAAGCACTACTATAAAAGCTATATTAGGAGACATCTAAACTATTGCTTCTATTTATCCTTGAATTGGTATAAAATGAATTAGAAGGAGTATTAATTTTCCTACTTTAATTTAGTTGTTCATCAAAAACATTTAACAATTTATCTTTTTCTTTATCTATAATAACTTCTACCTTCTATTGCATTACATCTGTTGTTGCCATCAGCTAGTGTCTTTACTTAAACAGAATCTATTTTTTATTATTCTTTACTTCATTTTATTCAGTTTTTATATATCTTTTGTGATCTTCCAAGTCCACTATTTTTTTCATTATTTAAGGATCAACGTTGTCCCAGTTTTTTCTAGATTTTTATTCCTCAGCTTGTTATCTATTTTCTCTCAATATTTTAAGTTTTTCTTACAGCTGCTTGGCTTTTTCATTTAATTGAATTTCATTATTTTATTAGCAAGATTGCTTAGTTTACAAATTAATGTCTGTATTCTCTTTACCAGGACAACTATTAAATTCTGAATATTTATTTGGGGATTCTCTTTTAACATACAATTTCAACTTTTCTTAAGGTACAGCGCTGTTGTCCATCAGCAAGTATTATTTATTTTTTAATTATTTTAAAATATCTTTAAATTTGAAAAAAGTTTGTTTGTATACTTTTTTTTACAATAAATTCCAGTATATTTTTTGAATAAATTTGAATTAATAATTGAAATATATGATTCACAAATTATTAACAATATTTGATGAAACTTGATTATATTATTTGATAAAATCTAGAAATACTATCTATTTAAATTATATCTTAATTATTAATATCTCTCGTGATAAGCTAATCTAAACATTAAAAGATAAAAAATCTGTTGGAAAAATAAATATTTTACATTTAGTAAATAAATCATCTTACATGTTAGAATAATTTTATAAATTATATTAATAAATTATTATTATTTTTTCCTTTAAAAATCATTTTATACATATTCTGTGGAAAAAGAAAGGTAATATTTTTCATTGATAATCAACCATTATTCAGCTAATAACTCTAATTAATCTTAAGTCTTACTATAAATTTTTGAAATTAATTTTAGAATTCTTCATAACATACTAAATTGAGGATTCAATTCAATAAATTAAAAAATTAAATTTTTGATAGAAATTTTATTAAGCTCATATATTAAATAAGCGTTTTTTATCATAGGCTATTCTAAAAATAATATTTTATCTATAATTTCTTACATTATTTGATGAAAGCTATAAATATAATTTAAACAAATCTTTCTATTGAATATTTATCTTAATAAAACAATCAAAACAATATATGATTAAGAATCTGTTGGAAGAAATAAATAATTATTTTGCATTTATGAAAAAATAAATTATCAAACATATTAAATACAATTTTATTAGTTTAAACAATAAATTATCACTGCTCCTTATCTTCAAAATATTTTTATATAGAATCTGTAAGGAAAAAGGAAGGTAATATTTTGCCTTGGTAATCAACTATGCCACTAATGGCTCTAATCAATTTTAAGTTTTATTATAAATTTTTGAAATTAATTTTAGGCTAGTTAATGACACTTTAAATTGAGGTTTCTAAATTTTAAATCAAATATTTTTCAATAAATTAAAAGATAACATTTTTGATAGAAATTTTGTTAAGTTCATATATTAAGTAGTGGTCTGCTTTGTTTATCACAGGTTATTCTAAATATCTTATAATATTTTTATCCTAAACTTAAAATTAAACCATTTTAATTACATTTTCTGTTGATATAGATCTTTCTAACTCATCTCTTTACACTTTTTAGTCTAAGAATTGTGAAAAATAATTTTATTTTAAATAATTTGACAGTTTATTTATTTATGATTATGCATCTGAATTAATTTTTCTAAAGATTGCATAATTGTTTTCAATATTCTTAATAAAGTACCATACTCTAAAAAGTAATAGCAAATCCTTGTTTTTTTCCATGTTTGATTTATCAATTTTAATTTAGTTTAAAAAAACAATTTCTTCATTCTCAGATCTTAAGTTGATATTCTATAGAATTATTTTAGCATACTATTAAATAGCAATCATGGTTGTACTTAGTTATTTAATTTACTCAAAAATTTTATTCTCTTGATCATCTTGTTCACTACCCAAAAAAGTGTATTCATAAAAAGGATTTGATTAATCTTCTTCGTTTTCTTCCTAATTCTCATTATATTTATCAGGTTTTTTACCTTTTTAATTATTCTACTAGCCTTAGTTCTTTTCTTAATGTTTTACTTATTCCATCTAAATTAATTTCCCTTAAGTAACTAAATGCCTTTCTCTGAAGTGAGAGGTTAGCTTATTTAAGAATTTGACTCTTGATTTTTATTCTTTTTATTTGTAATATTTTGATTGCTGCGAATACTCCTTTTAAGCTTAAAGAAGTTTTTTTTTTGAATTATAAAAGCTCTACAGATTATTTTTATCCATACTTTAAAATACATCAGATCCATCTTAAAATGTACTAAATTAATTGTTCTTAGTTTCTTATATTTAAAGTTAGTTTTAAATCTACATTTTATTAGATTAAAAGTTTTTCTTAGTCAACTCATCTTTTTAATCAATCTAAATTTAAGTTGAAGCTTAAGAAGAACTAACACTATTAGATTAATCTGATATAAAAGATTGCTCTTTATATTTAATATTTTTTAGCTGTTCTTATTCCTAAAAGCTTTCAATACTTGCCCTCTTTGTATTTTAATTTGTTTATTACTGATCATGCTTAATTTGGTTTGCTATGTTCGGATTTTATTTTGTTTATTAAGAATCCTTAGTAGCTTCTTTTTATAATTTAGGATTAAATAATGGATTTGAATACGAAGTTTAATTTTTTGCTGTTAAGCTATTTTATCTTTACATTGAAGATTAAGTAGGAGTATTTAAGTTTGTCTTTGTATTTGAATTCGATCTGTTTGAAGAAGTAGAACCTTTATTTGAAAATGATGAGTTATATGTTGTTTGTAATTGTGATTATTTATGAAGAATAACTTTTTGATAATTCTTTTTTAATTAGGGTTTTTCACCTTAAGTTTATTGAACTGGTTGTGGCTTTGATGGCTTTACTCCAATTTTATTTATTGGCGGTTTTTTTATCTAAGAGTTTTATTCATATGGAGATATTTCTGGCTTTTAAAATTTACTTTTAGGACCTTCATTTATTTCTTGCAGAGCTTGCTCAGCTTTTTAAATAACATTAAGGATATTTTCTTAAATATGATTTTCAAAAACTTCTTCTTGCATTTATTTTACATCTACCTTTTCATTTTCTTAACTATTTGTTAACTATTTCTTATTCTATTTAGGTTTCAAATAATTAAGGCTGAGCTATTTTTTTGCATTAAACTATTTGTTTAAAAACCTTTCATAAAATAGATTGTCTTTTATTAATTTGTTCTCTTCATGTTCAATATCTTTTGTAACATGTTGAATTAATTGACTTAAAATTGATAGCTTTTAATCAAATGGCAGCTTTTAGTCTATGTAAAACTCCATTAAATGAATCTCTTATAAAATTTTTAGTGCGATCGATCTATTTATTCTAATCAAGTTTATTTTTTATTCCTTCTTTATTGTTAGATGTGATTGATATTTTAAAAAGTATGTAAGTGAATTAATAATATTTTGTATTTTTTTTAATTTAAAATTTTAAAAATGTTACTTATAATTTCTGACTTAAATCTTATCTTTCTATATCGTTGATTGAATTAGTAAAAATTTTAATTTAAAATAATTTTCCTAATTTATTATATGTTGCAATTCATAAAAACTTTAAGATAAAATGATAAATTACTTAATAATCTACCTGGATTACAAAAATATAAATCAATAAAGTACATTCTAATTAAATAAAATCAAAGCTTACTCTTCTACTCAATTTACTTTTTAACTTTAATTTTTCAAATAAATATACTATAGAATACCAATTTTTATATCAATGTGGATATATGATTTTTATAGCTAAGCCTAAATTAGCAATAAAATTATTAATTAAATACTTTGTATTTTTTATTAATTTAATTGTATTAATTAATTCTTATTCGTTAATTGTTGCTTATGCAACCAAGCAGAAAAATATTTATATTAGTCGACTTAATTTATCAAAAAATGAATATTATTTGATAATACTATTTTTTTTTAAAAATAAAAGATTTTTAATTATATTTGCAGTGAATTAATCTGATTTAAATTATTTTTATTTCTTCATAACATTTTAGATTGTTTGAAATATGTATCATTTTAATTAAATTTTAAAAACTATTAATGTCTTTATTAAATAATTGTTTTTTTTTAATAGAGAAGATATTTGAGTTTCTATTTAATTACTTTTTAGTTAATTAAATTTAGGATTGAAACCTTAATAATTTCGAATAAAATAATAAAAATAAATTTTAAATTAACTTAGTTAACTTTTTTTAACTTTTTAAACATAAATTATACTTATATAGAGTAATATTCTGTATTTATATTGAGTTTTTTAAAATTATTTGTATTAATTTCTCAGCTCTAAAAAAAAAATTCCATAAAGTTTAGTTCATCTATTTAAATTAGATATTAATAAGCATTTAATTAAATAAAAGATGATTAGAAAGAAAGAATGAAAGAAATATAAAATATTATATACCGTTATAATTAAGATCGGCTTTCTCTTTAAGAAGTAATATATCTTCTTGTAATAGCATTGTCTATTAACTAGTGAAAGGTATCTGTTCTAAATAAATAATATTTTAAAGCTCAATAAGGCTATTTGAAAAGTCATTAGTATCATAAAAACTCTAGAATTAGTTTTTTTACAATACTTCTAATGATTTAAGATGACATTTGACTGATTGAAAATAATCTTGCTGTAAGTAGTAGTATGAACCCTTAATGTTATAGTATTTTTACTTTAATACTATATAGAGCTGAATTCTTTACAAATCTGTTATGTTATCTTCAAACATTTTTAAAAGCTTTTTGATTTCACTTAATAAAATTTTGATAGTTTCAATTCTGTTCTTTAATATGAATAGGCATTTAATGATAAGCTAGAGACATAATATTTGTAATAATATCATGCAATTTTTTTTATACGGTGCATTAAAATTACCATTAACATAAAATTCTTTATAAATAATAGATGCTTCTTGTAATAAATCAATTGCCTAGGCTATAAGGATTTTAATATCATTATATTATTCTATTTAAAATGATGTTGAATTATTATTTTTTTTATTGTGATGTTAATACTTTTGCTTCAAATAAAATTTATTTGAATAAAAATAGGATCTTTTAAGAAATTCTTAGTTTGTTTACAAATTTAATGAATTATTGTTTTCTTCAAGAGATTCACTACAAATCTAAATTATTTTATATTAATTCAGTTTTAAAAACCTAAGAAAATGAATATATTTATAAATTACACTATTTGAGTACTGAGTTTCCAGCTAGTTTGGTAATTAAAAATTTTTTATAAATCCATTTTTGTCATTAGTAATGTGAGTACATAAATCCTTAAATTAATTAAATTATTACACATTTTACTTAGAGCAAAATTTATATATTATATTTGCTAACTAAAATTTTCTGCCAGCATAAATATTCATTATGTATTTATTTTATTTTACTTAAACAACGTGATTCAAAAATTTATGAAAGTCCAAATCTGCATATTACTTAAAAATTTCATTTACTCTTTTTTCACTCAATAAATTTGACTTTTACATATATTTTAAAGATTCTTCATATTTTCCTTACATCATTAATATTCTAGCTATATTGTTCAAACTATTTTAAAATTTGAAAAACATTTTCAATTCAATTAATAATTTATAAAATGATTTACCACAATCCCACACCATCGGAATGCTAGATTGTCTTAAAAGCTTTCATAGCTATTTAATATTGTTTAATTACCTAATTTGAAAAATTGTCTTCTTAACCATTAGATTAATCTTATATTCTTTATTAGACTCCAACAACAACCTAAAATATAGCTTGTATCAAATTTTTTAATTCCTTTTAAGTTTTTATCTATCCATTTTCAAGCATTTTATAAAACTTTAAAATACTTTTTAAACATTTTGTGTTAAAATTTGGAAAAAATATTTAATTTACTTTAATGGCTGAGCACATTGTATAAATTAGTTGAGTATGTCGATTGGTATATCAAAATTATATTAAAGAAATTTAATTATCAAAGTAAAATATACTATTGTGCATGTAATAAAGCAGCAGCTAATAATAATATAAAATGAAAAAAACAATTATTGATTGCTATCTTTTGTTTCTTAAATAGCCTAAATCCACTTTTTTTCAGAAAATGCCATCGCTAAATATCCTACTGTTAAGGTTTGTTACTATTGAAAATCCCCAAAACATATTTCGATAGGTGTAAAAAGAGTAGTATATAATGTTTAATTCTTAGATATTACTAGTTAATACTTTTCTTTCATTTACCAAATACTATCACAACCAGCTTTTTATAAATTAGTCTCATTTAAAAAGAAAGTTTTATTCAGATAATCTTATGTTTCTTGAAGTCTATTTGTAGAATTTTAAAATTCCAAAGTTGTGATGTTCTAAACCAGTACTTATTAATTAACACCAATAAATTAAATTTTTTATTTATTTAGAAATTATATTTTACAATTAGAAGAAAATGGATGTGCTAAAACTTATTAAGTATAAAAGCCAACTCCTGTGTCAAAGTTTTTAGTAGTTGGTGCAACAAGATATGCATATTAATCGATTTACTAAGTGCTATTACCAGATGTAGATTTGTCTATGTAAAACTTACTTTGTAGTTGCTTAAAATCAAAGTCAATGCCCAAAATAGCATAAGTTGAGTTCATATTAGAAACTGAGTCATATTATTCAATTTTAAATGTAAGCGTAGCGAGTGGAGTTTAGAGAGTTAAATCTATATAGGGTTGTGAAATTGAGCTATAAATTATATTAACTTAATTAATTATTACATTTTTTTAATATTATTACATTTTTTGGTAATACTTCCCCATAATATACCAAGGTCTACATCTCCATTCTATAGGAAAGAGTCTTGGAGTATTGTAGTATTAACAGCTGCATGGAGTAGTGGAGTTTCCACATATGGTACCACTCTATGTTATGTATTAAAACCCGCCAAATTGAGAGGGATTTGTGAATGAATAATTCTAATAATACCCATTAGGCTATATTATGCATTGCTGAAAAGGTCCTCCAAATTTAGAGTTATTTATGATACTTGTCACTGATAAAAGATTACTATTTATATAAATATTTTTTTTAATTTAATTGATACCTATTAACGTATTTACTTAATAATAGTATTGAAAGTTCCATCTTTTTCTCTACTAAAATAGAATTTATAAGATTTTATTAAATTATTTTGCTGATTGAGCTAGAAGGCTTTTGTAAATTGTTATGCAAAGGAGGTCTTAATAATATATTACTTTTAATCATAATCCAAATCACTCCATTAATTCGTCATTGGATTAGTCCAACCTTCAATCAGATATTTCTCTGTTTTTTTTTAAAATGATAAATAGCTTTGAAAATTAAAAACTAATTAGGTATATTGATGTTAAACTCATATTTATTTATTAAAAAAAAAGAATGTTAAATTAAAATAAATTTTATTACTAATTAGACTAACTAACGTAAATATAATTAAAGTTTAAGAATATAATAATTTAATGTTAAGCAATTTATTTTACAATAAGTTATTTGGGAACTTTAATTGTTGTAAATAACGCCCGAGCTTATATCCTTTATACATTATTAATCCTGATTACATTACTTCCATAAATTGCAATATCCATCTAGTTTAAAATTTGTTTCTAAAAGAAAATTCTATTTATGAGAAATAGGATCAAACTCTGGCTCTGTAGATTAGCTGGTCCAACTTACTATAAAATTTTAGTGTATAAAATTAAAATAAAGTTATCAATCATTAAAAAAATTACCTTCATCATCAAAGCTTTTATTAAATAGTAATAAGCTATGAAAATTACCAACTACCTGTGCTGATGAAACTTCTCTGTGCATTGAATAGGCCACATCCATTTTTAAAAAATGGGCTTAAATTTGTAAAAACCATAGATATCTCAACTAGATATAATCCTAAAGATTGTTTTATCTTTGAAATGTTTTTAAAAATATAAATTAAGTAAGTAAGTATAAGAAATTTGAATTTACAGAGGAAGAATGTAAATAAAAACCAATAATAATGAATATAGCAATATTCCTATTATGAGAGTTGCGAGATATGGAATAAAAATTATTATTAGCCTTTAAGCTTATTCATTATAAATGTGTTTTTTTAAAAACTTTTTCATCTTTTTATTATCAACAAAAAATTAATTAGCCTAACTTATTATTTCTACTTTTTACTTTCAATTCAAAAAAATTGATTATAAGTATATTTAATTGTTAAATTGATATAAGTATCTTTATTGTTATTAAAAAATTATTCCTACTAATTCTATCAATTATAAACAAATATGTATGTTGCTTTTTGAGATATTAATTTATTTTATTAAATTCTTATCCCATTATGCAGATTATTTATGATAAAAAATGTTAATATTATTTTTGATAGAAAACAATTTTTCTTAGGTAAATCAATTATAAATAATATATAATACAGCCTAAAAAATATCAATTAATTAATAGATAATATGAATTATTTATGATTATTTATTTAGAATAAATTTAAATTCAAAAGTATTTCATAAGAAAATATAATAACAATATTTTGTAGAATTACATTAATTTTATTAACTTCAAGTTAAATTCTAATACAATTTATAAAAAAATAAACAAGGCCATCTAAGACATATTTATTTATATCTTTTAATGCAGCAAATAATTACTTTTCTTATAACTTAGGCTATTTATCTTTAGACTATTTTTAATTTAATACTTTTTTTTCTAAATTATTTCAATTTTGTTTGCTTTTTTAATCTCTGAATAATACTTCAAAAAATTATAAAATACCTTTTAAATTAATCAAAGTTAAAATGATCAATATAATAAAAAAAAATAATACTTTCATTTTAAGTAGAAGCACTCCTAAAGTAATTTATATCTTATAGCAGCATTTGCTATTAATTTTCTGTTAAAATGATATCAAAATCTTCTAATAGTTAAGACAATAATGTTAGAGAACCATACACGTCAGAGTAGTCATAATAATTTTATGTTTGATAATTAGAAAAACCAAGGATATGTTAACCTCCAAGAGATTTCAAACAATATTTAAGGGACTTGTCAAATTTACATAATTCTCTATTCAAAAGCGCTTTCTGCAAAAAATATTTATTCCAAACTACTTCGTAAAGTGGATGATATTTAAAAGATTGAAATTATGAGTAATATTCAATTAGATGCTTGCATTTATTAAGCATCTCTTATATTAAGCAACTATTTTTTTACATCAATTTGCTTGCTTCTATTATATTTATTATGCACATTATATTAATAAACCTACATTCATCTATATCTTTGCTCTAAGTATAAATTTCAGATAAATTATGAAATGTTTATTATGCCTCCCATAGTAAATCTATAGCTTAAATCAGAGTATTCTTTATTTGTGAATTAAAATTAACAAATTAACTTTGATTCCTTGAATCTTCCAGCTTACTTACTTACTAATTCTTCAAATAATATTTTTTAGAATAAAATGATTCTCTTTTTATCAATTAAAAAGAACTTTAAAGTTGAGAATATTTCCTTAAAATAATCTATCTATCTGAATAATTTTGTGATTAAATGATATTATTTTATTATTTTTAAAATCCACTATCTAAGCTTTATGAAATCTTCTAGCTATCAAACTTATTATTTGTAAGATTATTTTATTAACTTTTACATTAACTTATAAGCAAATTAGCAAGTGAAAAATTTCTGGAAGCATATATTTTTATGATGTTTTTATATTTTTTTATCAAATACATTTCTCGGATTGATAAAAATTATTTTTACTTAATTTATTCTAATTAATGTTCCATGTTTAAAATTGCTTTTTGCATGAATTCAATACTCAATTAAAACTCTCTTCGGGAACGATACAAATTCGAAATATTATTATAACTATTTTTATTTAATAATGTAATTTATTTAAGAAATTTAGAATAAATAATTTACCAAATTCCAATCCCAGTTACGTTTTCTAAAGTTTCAAAGTTTTAAAGGGCTTTGAGATAAATTTAAATTAAATCATTCTCTTGAACTTCTTTTTAATCTCTTAATAAACAAGAAATCTAGCTTTCAACATATGTGATAACTGAATTTACAGCAGCTATTAAATTTTTGAGTTCTTATTAAGTTTTAATCTCTCCTTAATTTATCATTTCTTAAAATTTATTAATTCTAATAATAGAAAACAAAAAATAATTAGTAAGTTGGTAAAAAAGTAATAAAATAAAAACAAATACTCAGTAGGTTTAGCTTAATTGATGAAAGTTATAAGTATATTTATAGGATTATCAAAGTTGTACTAAAGGAATAAACCAAGAAGCAAACTTAAAAATACCGCATTTGATAAAAAGCAAATTAAGTATGAAATTATAATAGCTCTTTCTATTGGTTTAAACTCTTAAGTAACTATATTTAAGTAGCTATTTATGACTTCGATAGAAATTGCATTTGCTAAATAGCCTACTATTATATTTTCTTAATTGTATAAATTTCCATAGCACACGTTAACAATAGAAAAATATGTTAAATACTCTGACCCGTTTCTTATGATTGTTTCTAATACATTTTTAGTCTAAAAAATGGATTTGCATCCAGGTTATCTTATGTTTGTATTAAGCATGAATTAAACTTATGCTAAATACTAATTTATCTCTTCTTATTTATTTGTAGAGTTTTAGAATTCTATATCTAATATACTTTATACAGTACCTGTTTTAGTTAAATGATTTGATAACTAAAAAATGATTTAAAATTAAACTATTTTATTCAAAGTTTTAATTTTAGTTTCTTTAAATCAATAAAAAATAATCCAACGAATGAAAAAAATCATTTATCGATATAAAACTTTATTTGGAAATTAACTTAATAGCAATTTGTTGAAATCGAAATCAAAATTAACTTAGTCATTAATACTTAAATTTATTTAAAAATATTAATTTACCATTGCTAAGTGGATGAAACATAGTTAATAGCTGGTAGTAGCCTTATTTACTATCATAATTAAATGTTTTTGGTGCAACTATATATGAATATTCTTAAGATATATTTTTATTTTATGATAATCTTTATTGAATCTTGCTAAGATCTAGATCAGTTGATTAGATTGCTATTGGTATCATATTCTCTTCTTGGGTTATATTTAGCATATCTATGTTATCTGTTATTTTATAGGTAATTGTGTTATCTGATGAACCACTTACTTAATCACTATATGGTTCAGAGAAAGATCTATAGATTTATTTTTTTTTAATTTAAATTAATTAAAAATATATATTACATTTAATACTGACTTGAAGATGCCTAAAACCATGGTCTACACCTCCAATCCATAGGAAACAGCCTTTTCATATTAAAGTAATTACAAGAACACAAACCATCACAATCCTCTCCATCAGCATTCATATATTAAAATCCATTGAATTAAGAAGGATCTGTGTATTTATAAGAGTTGTATTAACCAGAGCTATTCCTTGTACAGTTAAAAGGGCCTCCAAATGCAGGTTTATTTATTACATCCATTTAATTTAGTTTCAAACTATTTAAAATTAAAAAAATGATTTTTTTTTTCAATAATAAATTAAATTGAAATAAATTACTCAAATGAGTATAAAATAAATATTCCGTCTGACTAAAAAGCTATATAGTAAATATAAGCGCCTATTTCTTTAAGTTAAGAGTTGAGTAAGAATGATTTACTTACTTAAGTGCTAAAATAAACCATTATTATTTTCTTTTTTTGCTGATCTGTTAAGGCATCCCATTAAAATTAATAAGCGTTTGACCAAGTTATGTACTAATCTAAGTCTAAATATTAAAAGTGATAAATATGTTTTTAAATCTAAAAAATCTTACCATATTAGATTTATGTTTTGTTAGGAGTAATACCATTCATGACATAGTTACTAAATTCCTCTAAACAATTATTATCATTTTAGTTACACTCCTTGGCCATCATGTCACAATAATCATTCATTTCATAACTGTTGCTTACAATGAAATTTTTCTTTTGATCAGGATACTAACCTTCATCCAAAATTTAATCTTACCAAGAAACTATATTTATGTAAATTTATTGCATCTATTAGAAAAATGAAATTACTTATTTCTGTAAAATTATCTAAATTTAGAATCATATTTTTGTTGAAAAGTGCTAATATTTATTGTTCAGTGGTAACTTGCTAAAATGAAAAGATGGTTTATTTCTACTCAGATAAGTTTATAATAGAAACATAATTTTTGTAAGTCTAGTAAAAATGCTATTCTAAATTTTCCTGCCTTTTAAATTAAATGTTTTAAAGAATATTTAATAAACATTCTTAAAAATAACATTTGTAAAATTACACTACTATAAGGTAGAAGTAATTAATAAGAACGTATTGTAAGATTACTCCTACTATCAACGGAAATAAAAAAGGTATAAATAATTTAAAGAATCTTGTTTATCTCTCAGAAAAAAAGAAAATTTTATGCTTTGAAATTGGTTTATTCATTTCTAAGCTTGTATTTAACTCTTTATTGCTATCTTTAAACATATTTATTTATTTATCTTTTTAGTTGCTAAAAAAATAGTAACAAAGTTTTCTCTAAAAATTTATTTTACGCTGCAAAAAATACAATCAATAAAATTATCATAAAAACTTTACTTGATAAAAAATAATTCATATAAAAATTATTTAAATGAATTTTGAAGTATAATTAATAATATTTGTTTGATTTATTCTTATAAACAAAAGTAAATACAATTAACAATTCTTTTATTTGGCAAATATGCTATTTAATCAAATACAAATCTTAAAAATTTTAGTATTATACAAAAATAAATAAATATAGATAGATAGTTATTTTAAATATAAAAATTATAATACATGTACAGTTTATCTTTATTTTTTACTTAGAAGTTTTATTTATATAAAGAAATAATATTTTTTCTATCTATTTAAACAAAAACTAAATACAAATGTTTCAAATAAAGTAACCCTTGTATTTTTTTTTTTCATGTATTTTTATTATCTTATTAAAAAATAAAAAATAAATATTTTATTATCTATAATAATTAAAATATTATAGTTTATTAAATTAATCAAAAATATTGCAAACTAGAATTTAATTTTTTGTTTTTCCTCTTTCACAAAAATTAAAAACATGGAAGTGCTATATAATAAAAGTGTTTGTAATATTTTAGTACTAAAAAAAATAGCTTTCTCTTTTAGATATTTTATATCTTCTTATATCAGTATTACCTATTAATTATATAAAAGGTATCTAATCTAATTTAATAATATTTTACAATTCAATATTAAAACTATTTTAAAACTCGTTAGTATCATAAAAACTCTAGAATTTATTTTTTTAGTACTTCTAATGATTTAAGATGATATTTGACCGATTTAAAATAATATTGCTGTAATTAGTAATAATGTTTAACATTATAGAATTAAACTTTTACTTTTATAAATTTGATTTTTTAAAAACTTTTTTATTTTTTTGTTTTTTAACAATAAATAAAATATCCTAACTTATTATTTTTACTTAATGCCTGCAATTTAAAATAAATTTACTTACTGATTTTTAAACTAACTGGTATCAATTGCTTTTTTTAAATAAAAAATTATTTCTACTAAGTTCTATCTAGTATATAAAAATTACTATGTTATTAAAATATTTAAAAACTTTATAAACTTATCATCTTAAAATATAGATAGATTATCAGTTTAAGATTTTACATTTTAAATGTTTTTAGATAAATCTATAAATCAATAAAATAAATAGTTTTAAGAAAAGGAAGGCCAAGTTTTGAGTTTTTTTAAAATTTAAATAGAGTAAATATAATTAATTTACTTCATCTTCAATTCTAAATTAATATAAAAGAAAGCAAACAAAGTAATTTTTAATTATTCACTTCTTTTTAGCATAGAATACATAACCTAAAATTAAAATATTTTTTATACAACTCGTCTTTCTAAACATAAATTATATAACTTAGAATAATATTATATATTTTAAAATTATTATTTTCAGTATTTATTAAAAGTGCTTGCAATATCTTAGTACTAAAAAAAAATTTCTAAAAAGTTTAGTTCATCTGTTTATTATAAATGTTAATAAGTATATAAATAAATAAATAAAAAATAGATAAAAAGTATTACCATTAAAATTAAGATCAGCTTTCTCTTTTAGATATTCTATGTCTTCTTATATCAGTATTAACTGTTTATTACTTAAAGGTATTTGTTCTAAATAAATAATATTTTACAGTTCAACTAGGCTATTTTAAAATTCTTTAGTATCATAAAAACTCTAGAATTAATTTTTTTGCAATACTTCTAATGATTTAAGATGACATTTCACTGATTTAAAATAATCTTGCTATAAAAAGTAATAAGAACCTTTCAAAACATAGAATTTTAACTTTAATACTACGAAAAATTGTATTCTTTACAAATCTGTTATGTTATCTTCAAATGTCTTTAATAGAGTTTTAATTTCACTTAACAAATTTTTGATAAGTTCAATTCTGTTTTTCAATATGAATAGGCATTTTATAATAAGTTAGAGACATAATATTTGTAATAAAATCATAAAATTTTTTTTATGGGGAGAACTGAATTTACTGCTAATATAAATTTCTTTATAAACTATAGAAGCCTCTTGTAGTAAATCAATAGCTTAGGTTATAAGCATTTTAATATCTTGATATTACTCTAATTGTTATAATGATTAATTACTACTTTTTAAATAATGAGCCTCATGCTTTTATTTTAAATAGAATTTATTTGAATAAAAATAGGACCTTTTTACTATTTCTTTATTCTTTTACATTTTTAGTTAAAAATTATGATTTTCTACAAAAGACTCACTACTACAAAACTAAATTATTTTTATTATAAATCTATTTATAAAACATAAGAAAATTTATATTTATAAATATTACACTGTTTGAGTACTGAGCTTCCAGCAAGTTTGGTAACTTAAAGCTATTTGTGATGTTATTACAGATATCCTTAAATGTATTAAATTATTCCACACTTTACTTTTAGCAAAATTTAAATATTATATTAGCTAACTAAAATTTTCTGCCAGCATAAATATTCATTATATATTTATTTTATTTTATTTAAACAATGTGGTTTAAGAATTTATGAAATTCTATACCTGGGAACTAGTTAAATAATTCATTTATTTTTTTTTCACTTTATAAGTTTGCTTTTTGCATATATTTTAAAGCCTAGTCATACTTTCCTTACATCATTAATATTCTAGCTATATTATTCAAACTATTTTAAATTTGAATAAAACTTAAAATTTAATAATAATTATTAAATTGTTTACCACAACCCTATAGCATCATTATGCTAAATAATCTTAAAAGCTTTCAAGGCCGTTTAATATTATTTTATTGCTTGATCAGAAAAAATGCACTCTTAATTATGAGATTAGTCTTAAATTCTTTATTAGACTGCAACAACAACCTAAAATATAGCTTGTATCAAATTTTTTAACTCCTTCTAAGTTTTAATCTATCCATTTTCAATCATTCTGTAAAACTTTAGAATACTTTTTAAAAATTTCTAGTTACAATTTTTAATTGTATTTAATTTACTTTAATGGTTGTGCACATTAAATAAATTAGTTGAGTATATCGATTGGTATATCAAAATTATATTAAAGGAATTTTATTACCAAAGTAAAATATACTATTGTGCATGTAATAAAGCAGCAGCTAATAATAATGTAAAATGAAAAAAACAATTATTGATTGCTGTCTTTTGTTTCTTAAATAGCCTAAATCCACTTTTTTTCTGAAAACGCCATCGCTAAATATCCTACTGTTAAGGTTTATTATTATTAAAAATCCCCAAAACATATTTCGATTGGTGTAAAAAGTGTTGTATATAATGTTTAATTCTTAGATATTACAATTTAATACTTTTCTTTCATTTACAAAATGTTATCACAACCAATTTTTTATAAATTAGTCTCATTTAAAAAGAAAGTTTTATTTAGATAATCTTATGTTTCTTGAAGACTATTTGTAGAATTCTAAAATTCCAAAGTTGTGATGTTCTAAACTAGGACTTATTATTTTATATGATAATAAAGTATATATATTTATTAGTTAATTAGATATTATATTTTACGATTAGAAGAAAATGGATGTGCTAAAACTTGTTAAGTATAAAAACCAACTCCTGTGTCAAAGTTTTTAGTAGTTGGTGCAACAAGATAAGCATACTAATCGATCTCCTCAGTGCTATTGTTAAGAGTATAATTGTCTATCTAAAACTTATTTTGAAGTTGCTTAAAATCAAAATCAATCCCCAAAATAGCATAGGTTGAGTTCTAACTATTTTAGGAGTCATATTATTCAATTTTAAAAGTAAGAGTAGCAAGCGGAGTTTAGAGAACTAAGTCTATGTAGGGTTGCGAAATTGAGCTATATATCATAATAAATTAAATAAGTGAATAAGTAATACATTTTTTAAAGGTTATTACATTTTTTGATAATACTTTCCCATAAGATACCAAGGTCTACATCTATATTCAATAGGAAAAAGTCTTAGAGTATTGTAGTATTAACATGAACATGGGCTTGTAGAGTTTCCACACACAACACCACTCTATGTTATGTATTAAAATCCTCCAAATTGAGAGGGATTTGAAAATGAATATTTTTAATAATGCCCATCAGACTATAAGTTACACTGAAAAGGTCCTCCAAATTTAGAGTTATTTATGATACTAGTCGCAGGTAAAAGATTACTTTTTATATATAATATTTACTTTTTATTAAATGCTTATTTAAAAGCACATTTACCTAATTACACTATTGAAAATACCATCTTTTTCCCTGCTAAAATAGAATTTAAAAGATTTTATTAAATTATTATTCTGATTTACCTAGAAAGCTTTAGTAATTTATTAAGCAAATGATGTTTTAAGTATGTATTATTTTTAATCTTGATCTAAATCACTCCATTAATTTGTCATAGGATTTGTCCATCCTTAAATTTGATATTTCTCTGTTTTATAAAAATATAAATTAGATGAATTATTAAAAAGAAAAATTTTGAGATGCATCAACATTTACTCATTATGTTTTAGAAAAAAAATAAAATTCATTAAAAATAAATTAAAATATATTTTACTAACACAATCTCATTTTAAAGCTTAAGAATATAATTTTTTGATAATTAATAATTTATTTTACGATAAGTTATTTGGGAACTTTAATTGTTATAAATAACGCTAGAGCTGATATCTTTAATACATTTCTGATCCTGATTGCACTGTTTCCACAAATTGCAATATCCATCTAGTTTATAGCTAGCATCTAAAATAAAATTCTATTTATGAGAAACCGTATCAAGCTCTGGCTCTGTAGATTAACTAGTCCAACTTACTTTATAATTTTAGTGTATTGTTAATATTAAATCATCAATAATTATAAAATTACCTTCATCTTCAAAGCTTTTATTAAATAATATTAAACTATGAAAGTTACCAACTACTTAAGCTTATGAAACTTCTCTATGCATAGAATAAACCACATCTAATTTTAAAAGGTGTGTTTAAATTTGTAAAAACCATAGATATCTCTCTTGAATCAAATTCAATAAATCGTTTTAACTATGAAATGTATATTAAATATAAATATAGATTAATGAAAAAAGTTTTAATTTACAGCGGAAGAATGTAAATAAAAACTAATAAAAATGAAAACAGCAAAATTCCTATTGTGAGAGAAACAAGATATGGAATAAAAATAATTATTAGCCTTTAAGCTTACTCATTATAAATGTGTTTTTTTAAACATTTTTTCATCTTTTTATTATCAAGAATAAATAAACTATCCTAAATTATTATTTCTACTTATTTATTGCCTTCAATTTCAAAAAATTTTAATATATTTAATTGGCAAATTAATTGATCAAAATAACTTTTTGTTAATAAAAAAATATTTCTACTAAGTTTTATTGAAACTAAACAAATAACTTTGTTTTTAAAATATTAAAAAATTTTATAAACTTTTATGATTACTTTTAACAATTTGAAATTTTCTTTTAGTAATAATTTATTTTAGATAAATCTATAAAAACTGTTCTGTTGTTTCTAAAGCTTCATTTAATTTAAGGTCATTTTAGAGTTTTTTTAGAGTTTAAATAATACTGATATAACAAAAAAGAATGATTAATTTTTGAATTTATTTAAGTGAAAAATTATTTTTGAGGTATATTTAATAACAATATTTTAATGAGCTTATATTAATTTTATTAGCTTTAAGTTAATTTAATTTAAATAAATATATATATAATCAGCTGGTTTAGCTAATTTATGAACGAAACAAGTATATTTATTGGATTATCAAAGTTGTATTAGAATCCATCAAAATCTCTTCTTGAGTCATATTCATCATATCTAAGTTATCTATTAATTTATATGTAATTGTGTTATCTGAGAACGAGTTACTAAACCACAATATAACTCAGAGAGAGATCTACAATTATATTTTTTTAATTAAATTTCAAAAGAAAATTACATCTAATACATATTAGAAGATAGCTAAAAACCACGGTCTCCACCTCCTATACAATCGAAACAGTCTTTTCATATTAAAGTACTTACAGGAACACTACCCATTACACTCATCTCCATCTGAATTCATATATTAAAATCCATGGAATTTAAAAAGGATCTGTGTATTGATATACATTACATAAACCAGAGCAATTCTTTATGAAGATAAAAGTATCCCCAAATTCAAATTTATTTGTTGAATCCATTTAGCTTAGTTTCTAACTTTTTATAATTAAAAAGATAATCAATCTAAATAATAAATAAAATTCTAATGAATTAATGAAATGTGTTTAAAATATATATTAAATTTAACTAAAAAGCTATTTAGTAAGTATAGATTCTTATTTCTTAAAGTTAAGAGTTATTTTAGAACAGTTTACTTACTATGCTGAAGTAAACTATTATAATTTTCTTTTATGCATCCAATAAATATAAATAAGCGTTTGACGAATTTATATACTAATTTGAGTCTCAAACAAAAATATATAAATAAATAAAAAAATAAATAAGTAATTTAAAAATAGAAATTACAAATTCATGTTTTATTGTTATTTTTTGGAAATTTTTTTAATTAAAAAATATTATTTATTATCTAGATTAATTAAAACAAAATTAAATAAGTTTGTTTTTTACTAAAGCATAATCTTAATTATATTCAATTTTAATTATAAAAATACTTATAACTCTCTTTAATAAATGAATTACAAATTATAAGATATCTTATAGTAAAAAATAATATGGTTATCTCAGTTTAAAGGCGTTAAGCCAAATTTTATATGAAATACTATTTAAAGTATAGCTTTTGTCTATTGAAAATTCTGTTAGTTAGTGGGATTTAAATTAAATTTTATAAAAAATAATTTTTTAACATAAAATTTAATAAATATTGAAAAACAAATTTTTAATTTAAAGAAAATTATAATTCCCTTCTAATTAATAATCACTCAATAAATAGTATTTATTTTGAAAAAGAGGTATAATTAGTAGGCTTTGTAATTTAATGATTTTAAAAACATTAATATTTACAAATAATAAATAACTTATCTAAATATTCTAATTTTTAAAATTAAAAAGAATTGATAGTATTTAATACTTAAAACAAAAAACATTAGTTAGTGCTTATTTAGAGGATAAATTAAATAAAAATAAATTTATGATAAAATAAATATCTATTTTATCTATGTAGAAGATTTTTGATATTTTTGTTTCAGTGCAAAAAAATAAATATCTTATTTTATTCTTAACAATTTTTAGTTAGTGAATACTTTCTTATAATTATTATCATTAATTTAGTTAAGATTTACAATTTTCTATCTCCTAAAGCATTTCAAATTTAATTTTAGATATTATTTTAATCTCTAAATAAAACTTCAACAAATTAAAAAACACCTTTTAAATTAATTAGTTAAAATAATAATTAACAATGGCAATAAATAATATAATATTTACTTTCATTTTAAATAGAAGCGCTCTTAAAATAATTTAAATCATATTTTATTATTTCTTATTGATTTGGTGTTAAAGTTATATCACATTCTTCTAATAGTTATGACAAGAACGTTAAAGATTCATGAACATCTTAATAATCATAAGAAATTTATTCTTATAAAGATGATGAACTAATGTTATCTCTAAATCCTAGAGATTTTAAGCAGTACTTGAGTGACTTCTCTAATTTATGTAATTATCTGTTCAAAACTGCTTTCTAAAAAAAATATTAATTCCAAACAATATCATAAAGCGGATGTAATCTAAAAGATGGAAATTGCTTGTAATATACAATTAGATTTTTACATTTTTTTAGCATTTCATTTATTAAACAGCCTTTCTTTTACATCAATCTGCTTGCTTCTATGATGAGTAAAATACATATTATATTACAAAATCTGCATTCATCAATATCTCTACTATAAAAATATAAATCTGATAAATTATTAAATATTTATTGTGCCTCCCATAGTAAATCTATGGCTTAAACTAAAATATTCTTATTTTATTACTAAAAATCACCAAACTAGAATTGTTTGCTTTATCTTTTACATGTTTATTAATTCTTATAAAAATATTTTATAGAATAAAATTTATCTCTGTTGATTAATTAATTTGAGTTTTAAGCGACAGGCTACTAGTTTGATAAATTTTATAAATTTAGAGGATATTATTCATCAAAATTTGTATTCTAAATAGTTAAATTATTAATCATTTAAAAATTATTTATAACTTCATCTAATTTATTTTTTTAAGTTATTTATTACTGATTTTTACAACATTCGATAAGTAAATTAGCAAGTGAAAAATTTCTAGAAGCATATATTTTTAAGATACTTTTATATTTCTTTTTCTAATACATATCTTAGAGCTCTATAAATTATTCTTTTTTAATCTACAGTAATTAATGTTCTATGTTTAAAATGGCTTTTTACATGAATTCAATGCTCAATTATTATTCTTTTAATAATCGATGCAAGTTTGAAATATTATTATAACTATTTTTTTACAAATTAAATTAAGTTTATCATAAAGGAAAAAGTAATTACCAAATTCCTATCCCAGTGAAGTTTTCAAAAGTTTCAAAGTTTTTTTGAGCTTTTAGATAAATTTAAATAAGATCATTTTCTTAAATTTCTTTTTAATCTCTCAGCAAAGATTAAATTTAACTTTCAACAAAAGTGATAACTGAATTTATAGCAAATATTAAATTCTTTAGTTCTTATTAAGTCTTTATTTACCCTTAGCTTATCCTCTCTGAAAATTAATTAATCCTAATAATTAAAATATATTTAATTGAATAAATTCTAATTATTTAGTTTGTTAGAATATAATAATATGCTAAAATAATAATTGTACTCGTTTGGTTTAGCTTTATTTATGAATGAATTAAGTATATTTATTGGATTATCAAAATTGTATTAGAGAAATACACCAAGAAGCAAACTTAAAAATATTGCATTTAATATAAAGCAAATTATATAGGCAATTATTATGGCTCTTTACATTGGCTAAAATGCTTTAATAACAATATCTGCTTAGCTTTATATGATTTCGGTTGAAATAGCTTTTGCTAAGTAACCAATTATTAAATTTTCTTATGTATATAAATTCCCATAGCACACTCTGAGAGTTGAAAAATATGTTAAATACTCTTATCCATTTCTGATGATTGTTTCTAATACATTTTATGTCTAAAAAATTGAATTGCATCCAGGTTATCTTATGTTTGTATTAAGCATGAATTGAACCTATGTTAAATATTTATTAATCTCTTCTTATCTATTTGTAGAATTTTAGAATTCTATATCTAATATGCTTTAAACAGTACCTATAATTTTATTTTTTTTAAAAAAAAGTTAGATAAATCTAGTTTAAAATATTTTTAAACTTTCCATTAATTAAGTAAAAAGTTTCTAAATCTGATAAGCATGAAGAAACTTAAATCAATATAACAATATAGGGTAAGATTTTTAATTTTAGTATCTTAAAAGAAAAATGAATTATTAAATTTTGAAAAAATTTTTATCCTTCAGAATTAAAAATAAATTTTGTTTTCATATTAAAAAATGAATAATTGCAGCATATTTTAAATATTGATATTCAATTAGTAACATCAACCTGAATAGCATAATAAAGAAAATTATTAAAATATTTACTTCAAATAAAAAAATAATTAAGGAAAATAAGTAATTGATTACCATTATTAAGAGGATGAGTCATTGCTAATAACTAATAATAACCTTAATTATCGTCATAGTCAAATGTTTTGGGTGCAACGATGTAAGAGTATTCTAATGAAAAGTCCTTATTTAATGATAACCTTTATTTTATTTTTCTAAGATCTAAATCAATAGATTGGACTGCAATAGGTATCATTTTTTATTCTTGAGTTAGATTCATGATATTTATATTGTCTGTAATTTTGTAAGTGATTGTAGTATCTGAAGCATTTGTGCTTAAATCAGAATACGGTTCAGAGAAAGTTCTAAATTATTCATTTTATTTGATTACTTAATTTTTAATTTTACTAATTAGAAAAATACATTTAATATTCCTTTTGTGAAGAAATAAACCATGGACGGCACCTCCATTCAATTGGGAAAAGTCTTTTCACATTAAAGTATTCACAGGAACATGAACCGGTACACCTTTCACCATCTGTATCCATATACTAAAAGCCATCAAATTAACTAGGATCAGAGTACCTGTATTAGCTATACTTGCCTTAAGAATCTTGAGTACAATTAAATGGGCCTCCAAAATCTGGATTGTTAATTAAATCTATTTGATTTAATCTCATACTTTTTTAAGTAAAAAATATTTGTATGTTTAACTTAATTTTAAATAAATTATAAAGTTAGTTACTTAAACTCATTTTACACAAATATTCCATCTTACTAGAATGCAATATAAAAAGCAAATATTTCTATTTCTGTCAGAAATAAATTAGCTAAAAAAGATTTACTTATTGAGGCACTAAAATTAACAAGAATTATTTTCATCTTTTATTAATCAGTTAATTCTTCCCATTTAAATTACTATGAGGATGACCATGAGGAGTATTACCCTGTTTCTAAAACAAAAAATAATAAGAATATTATATAAAAATACTTTGATTTACAGTATATCAGGTCTGATTAGTCAGAGTCTAGGTCATTCTAGAGATAGTTATCTAATTCTTTCTAACAATTAGTTTCATTTAATGGGCAGTTTTTTTATATTAAACTGCAGTAATTATCAATAATAAATTCATTACTTATCAAAAAATTATACTTTCCATCAGGGTAACTCTTTTAATCTAGGTAAAAATCTTCCCAAGCAACTATAAGTAATTAAAATACAATAGAAGTAAAGAAATCATCTAAAATTTACTTACTTATTTATGTAAAATTATCAGTATTTAGCACCATGTTTTTATTAAATAAGGCAATAATTTATTAATAGGTTGTTGATTATTAAAATGAAGAAATTGTTTATTTCTGTTCAGATAAATTTACAATAGCTATGTAATTTTTGTATGTCTAATCAAAATACGATTCTAAATTATCTTACCTAGTTTTACATTAAAAAACATTTTAAACTTTAAATAGAATTAATCTTTTTTATTTTACACATATTGCAGGTAGAAGTAATCAATAAGAAATGATTATAGTACAATACCAATTATTAAAGGAAATAAAAATGGTAGAAATATTTTTAAAAATCTAACTTATCTCTCTGAACAAATAACTTTTTGCTTTTATATTTTTGCTGTATGATCTTTGATTATTTTTTTGAACTCTTAGGCGAAGGCTGATCTTTTTTGTTCCATTTGTATTTTGAATTTCTATGAATAGTAGAGCTTTTTAACTTAAAATTAAATTCTGTGAAGCTTTATAATTATCAAAATTATTAATATTAGTTTTTAGATTAAGTAAAAGAAAATTTTTATTATTATTAAAAATAATTCTTTCTTTAAAAAAGCTAGATAAGAGATAAGTTATCATTATTATTAAAAATATAAAAATTTAACAAATGAATTTAAAATTTATATATGAATATAAAACATAATGCAAGCAGTTAGTTAGTCATGAACTTAGACGTAGCTAAACCATATTTAATTTTTAAACATATTATTAATAAAATAATATTATAAAAAATGGATGCTTACTTTATGGCTCTAAGTATAAGTGTATAAAATTAGCTCTATTTATTTATTTACTTAAAAAAGTTTCTAAAATAAATTTATCGATTCAAAATTAACTCGTTTATAATTAGATATAGTATAAAGATTATTTATAAAATAATATTCATGTTCTATTTGAGTTAATATTCTAATAAGTAGAGGAGCTTTTTTACTTAAAGTTAAAAAATTTGGTAACTTTAAATAATTGAGAGTATTAATTAATATCAGTATTTTAATTAAATAAAATTACTTTTTCTTGTTATTAAAAATTAGTCAGGCTACTAATTATTTATGACAAAAAGTTACATTTATGAATATAAAATGTTTGCTTTTTATATTAATATGATTCAAGCATCACCATAGACTTAACTAAACAAAATAAATTTTTAATTTATAATCATATTATTCAGATAAAAAATTTACAAAAAAATACAAATCTACTTTTTTGCTTTAAAAGTTGCAAAAAACCACTTTTATTTATTTATGAAACTTCAAAATGTTTCTTAGATAAATTAATCAATCCAAAATTTATAAATATATACTAAGAAGTTCACTTAAAGATAATGTATTAAATAAGAATCTTTTTTTTTTACTTGAGCTGTTTTTTACTTTCTAAAAATAAAAAATCTTTGAGTTTAAATAATTATTATAAAATAGATCAAAAATATAAATATCAAAAAATAAATGTCCTATTTTTGCACATATCTATATTCAACATTAAATATTAATTTAAATTATTTTATAATGATTTTGGATACGAAAAATAAATTTCAAAAAAATTTAAAATCATCATTTTAGAGTGAAAGAAAATGTTAAATATAAAATACACTGTAGATTGCAAAATATAATTTAACAATAAAATATTAAAATTTTATAAATATAATTTAAAAATAGGTGCTTGAGAAAGATATATCTAACTTACTTAAATCATAATTGGAAGCTTTTGTTTTCTTAGTAAAATACTTCATCAAAGAATAAAGAAACTAATTAATATGAATATTTTTTATTTAAAAAAGAAAAGTGATAAATAAACTAACTACATTAATTTTGTTCTGATTTTTATTTGAATCTAACAAAGTCATGCAAAAGGGTCTAGCATTGACGTTAATTCATTTTAATGTTACAATCATTTACTAATTATTATAGTAAAGTTAATGATTAATATACATCATCAAATTCGTAATGACCGATTTTATTTCTTGAAAAAAAGCTTATCTTATTTTAACAATTTAAAGATTTCAAAGTTAGTATTAAAGAATCCTTAAATTCCTAACTTTCTCTCTTTAATAAAGCTTTTTAGTAGTAATATTTATTCCAAATAATGTCATAAAGAGGATATTCTTAAAATTAATTTTATTTTTCATAACAAAAAATGATATTTTTACACTTCACAAGCATTTCTTTGATCAAAAAATTTCTATTTCCTAATAATTAATTTGCTTCTGCAATATTCAAAATACATAATATATTAAGGTATCTAAATTCTTACAAATCTTCACTTTTTTAATATGTTTATGCTAAGAGGTTAAATATTTTTTGAGCCTCCCAAAGTAAGTCTATTGCCTGAGCAATAATAATTTTATTTTTAGTATCTTTTATTTATAACTTTGATTCATTCAAGATAATATTTTAACTATGATTATACCATTAAAAATTTTAACATTTAGTGAAAAATTTTCTAGAAAAGAAGTTTTCTCTGCTTGCACTTTAAAAAATATTTTATGAAAATGATATTTCTAAAGACAAGTTTTCTTGCTGCTTTAAACATGGGATATCCTAAAACCTGCTGTGACAGAGATTTAGTGAGTTTTCAATATCTAAATTATGGTCATCTAATGGTAGATGATGTAAGGTTTACTTATTATCTGAATTATTTTTCTTGAGGTACCTAAGCAACAAGTTAGCCAACTAAAAGTTCCTTGATGCGTATATTTTAATTATATTTTTATGTTTTATTTTTTGTGCCATTTCTATGGGAGATTTTTATGTTTTTTTTTTCTTGCTACTGAGCAAAATTTCAATAGTAAGCAAAGCACTTTTCATAGCTTATATGCTTTTCTCATAATCTTGTAAAGACAGGTACAAGTTTGAAATATTATTATAGCTATTTTTATCATAAATAAATAAATAAATAAATAAAATAAATACATACATATATTTTTTTTTAATCCTTAATATTACCAAATCCCAACCCCAGTTAAATTATCCAAAATTTAAAAATTTGTAAGGGCCTCTTGATAAATTTTAATTAGATCATTTTGTTGGATATCATTTTTATCTTTATGAAGCTATTAAATTTATATTTATACGAAAGATATGACAGATTCGATTGCAAAAATTAAATTTTAGAGTTCATGTTAAGTTTTTATCTTTTTCTGTTTAATTGACTCTGAAAATTGATGTATCCTGTTTATGAAAAATAAGTTTTTAAACTTTCTATAATAAAACTCAAAAGTAATAATTACTCATAGGTCTATGCTCTAGATATGAATTGATTTACTATACTAATAGGTATATCAAAATTGAATTTCAATAAGTATAAAAGGAGATAGCTTAATAGAATAGCATTAAAGATAAAGCACAATAAATAGGTAATTAAAATTTTTGTTTATATAGGCTTAAAAGTTTAAGTAACAATCGCTAATTGCTATTTAATTAAATCAGTTGAAAAAGCTCTGGCTATGTATCCAAAAATAATACTTTCTTAATCGTATAAATTCCCATAACAAACTCTAAGGGTTTAAAAATAAGTTAAGTATTCTTAACCATTTTTTATAATCTTGCGGAACTGGTTATCACTGTAGTGTATCTATTAGCATCCAAAACTTCTTAAATTTGTGTTTTGAATGAACGAAGTCTAATTTATGTAATCACTGATCTCTTATTACTTATTTGTTGAATTCACAAATTCAAGATCTAATATACTTTTGACTGTTCCTATTGGTATTAAAATTTAATTAATTATAAAAATCACATTGAAAATTTATATTTATTAATTTTTATTTGCAACAAAGATTTATTTTATTGTTATAGAAATAATTATTAACCATTAATTAAAGGGTGAGTCAAAGTCAAATACTCATAATAACCTGAGTTTTATTCATAATTAAATGTTTTAGCAGAGATTATGTAAGAGTATTCTTGAGAGATATTATAACTGCTTGATAATCGATTCTAAACTTAGCTGAGATCAGTGTCAATAGATTGAACAGCTATAGTTGGCATTTACCTTTCAAGTTGTATATCCTTAGGGTTTTTATTATCTGTAATTTTATATGTAATCGTAGTATCTAATGTATAGGAAACAATATCTGTATAGGGTTCTGAGTAAGTTCTATTTGAAAATTAAAAAATATATATATTAATTATATTAGTGAGATAATAAATAAGTAATGTTGAAAATATTTTTCACATTTGATATTCTTTATAAGAGGAATAAAACCATGGTCGACATCTCCAATCTAAAGGAACTAATCTTTTAACATTATAAAATTAACAATAACACAATCCATCACATGACTCTCCGTCTTTGTCCTTAAATTAGAACCCATCAAATTATTCAGGATCAGTGAACTTAAATTTACTGTACTGACCTTAAGCATTTTTTGTACAATTAAATGGCCCTCCATACTTAGGTTTATTTATCACATCTAATTGATCCAGGAGAATACTTTTTAATCATGATTTAAAAAGATACATATAAAATAATATTGTTTAAGAAGTATAAAGAAATACTAAAACTAGTTCAAAAGAAAGATCCCATCCTATTAATATGCCATATAATAAGCGACAGCCTAAATTTCTATTAAATATGAGTTTGCTGTAAAGGATTTGGAAACTGAAGCACTGAAACTCGTTAGTATTACTTTTTATTTTTGTAAATCACTGAGGTTTTCCCATCTCAAAGCAAAGGAAGAGGACCAAGACTAATATTAATTCTGTGCTAAATAAAATGGTATAAAAAATCTGATAAAATATTTCTAAAAAGTAAAGATTCTTACTATAGGCTATTTAATTCTCATAAGGGCTTAGGGATTCTGTTTCTTAGTAAAATTAATCGAAGCAAATTTAATCATTATCACCACAAAATTATTCTCTTAAGTTACACCAATTATCTATATCATATTCACTATTTAAAAAAAAATTATATCTTTTATCCTGATAATTGCCTTAATCTAAAACTTAATCATGCCATGCAACTATTTTTAATATGTGAATATAGTCAAAATTAATAAAATGATTTATTAATTATACTTATATCAGTATATTTTTCAATATTTAGGGCCATAATTTTGTTGAAAATACCTAATATTTATGCTTATGTTGTGGATTACTAAAATGAATTGATAGTCTGCTTAGATTAAGATAAGTTTACAATAGAAATATAGCATTAAAATGTTTATTCAAAGTATTATTCTAAATTATGCTGACTATTATAATTTTAAAAATAATATTCTTAGCGACTAACAATTTTTTCTCCTTCGAATTTAGAAATTTACATAAAAGAAAGGTAGAAGTAATTTATTAGAAATAGCTATAAGAAAACTCCAGTTATCAAAGGAATCAAATATGGTAAAAATATATTTAGAAACCTAGTTTTTTTTTCTGATAACCCAAATAATTTTTTAAGAGTTGATTTGTTAACTGATTTCATAGTACATTTAAGTTCTACTTAGTTAAATTTCTTTATTACTTTTATTGAGCTTACCTTATTAATTAACTAAGAATGAATATTCAATTACTGTGTTAAAAATAAAACTATTAAGTTAGTGTTAATTTTCTATAAATTTTTTACTTCTCCTTAAATTAATCAATTTTTGTTATTTCATAAGATAAATTTTTTCAATATTTAATAAAAATATTACTTACATTGAAGAATTTTGAAATCTATTTATTTTCAAATGTTTATTACAAAAAATAACTTCAGACTGCACTTTAGCAAATAAGTTACTAAGCATCTTTTAAAAATGGTAAAATAAAAAAAAAAAAATTTACTAGCTGTTGTCAGCCAATAATAATACACTTAAATATCTATTGCTTTTTAGAATTAAAGCAAATTAAATGTAAATATTTAATGTTTTTTTGAATTTTAAGTAAATTTTGCAATTGAAATCTTCATTTCAAAACAAACAAATGTGATAAAATATGAATCAACCAAAAAAAATAATTAATTGGCATTATTAAAATAAAAAATTATTTGTATATCAATTAATCAATCTTGTTAAATTCAAAGTAAATTCAAAAAAATATTTCTAAAGTTTTTTATAAAGATATATTTATTTGCTTACTTAGTCAACCTACTCTATCATTTAATATATATCCAAACGATTATGATTTTTTCTGTTTTTTTTAATATTTAATGTTTAACGCTGAATTAGCACATTTTTTTTTGGTATTCTTTTTACAAATTTCTTAACCTTAAAAGAAAAACTCGTCAATTAATAACAAACCTATTTTTTTTATTTTAAAATAAATTAAAAATTTATTTAAGTTGATTATTATTTACTTTAGCTTTCTGTAGATCTTTATCTAAAGTATTAAATATCGTGTTTGAGTTTTTGTTTTTAATATAATGTTAATAAAATATTTAAGTCTTCTATTAAAATTTATAATGATAATAAAGATTAATAACAAATATTATAATCATAACTCCCAAATTTGGCTGAATAGTGTGAATGACCCATTTAGTAATTAAGTGATTTAAGTATGTTGATCAATGAGAGGTTTAAATTAGACATTTCTCTATTTATAAAAGCCTTTTAAATATAATAACTACTCCATATAATATTGTAGAGAGGATATTTTTAAAAATTTTTAAAATTTGAATATTGTAATAATTTAATTTTAGTTTTGATCAAAATTTCTTATATTATATAATTATTTTTTCCTTTTAGCTTATGAGCTTCTGCAATTAGCAAAATAGTAAGAATATTTAATGACCTTAGCTCATTAGCGTCACTATCTTTAGAGTGTAGATCTGATAAAATGTTAAAAATCTATTGAGACTCCCACAATAAATCTATTGCTTATGCTAAAATTATTTTTTTATCATTATCAATTTATGCTTAAGGTTATTGATTGTAGTAATTTTAACTGATGCTGAAATTATTTTAAATGCTTGAATTTTAATTTTTTATGAAATATTTTTTTGAATAGAAAAATTCTCGTTTTATTCCTTTAGATAAATTTTAGGAAGAGGAATGATAATAGCTTGATTCAGCTCTATTTGGACTTAACAAGTCATTTTTTATGAATTCAGAACCATTTAAATTAGTTTCACTTGGTTCTTGAAATATTTGTTAATTTTTTATAAATGTTTCTTATTTAGCAATTTAACAATTATTAATGAGCAAGTTTGCCAATTAATAGTTTCTTGAAGCATATATTTTCATGATATTTTTATATTTAATTTTATAGCACATTTTTGTCAAACAAAAATTTTCTCTTTTTTTAATCGCATTTAGCTGTTCTTCAATTGTTAATATAGCCTTTTACATATACTAGATACTAAGTTAAAAATCTCCTTATAGATGATACAAATTCGAAATATTATTTTAACTTTTTAATTTTAAATATAAAATAATAAATTTTATACATTTATTTTATTTGATTAAAAATTAATACCAAATTCCTACTCCTGTTAGGTTATTTAGTGTTTGAAAATTTATTAACGCTTTTTTATAAATCTCTATTAAATCTTGCTCCTTGATATCATTCTACTATTTTAGGATCGTTTAAACTTGATTCTCAATAAAATATATCACTGAATCTATAGCAAATATTAAATTTTTAAGTTCTTGTTAAGTTTTAATCTATCCTTTTCTAATCATATCTGAAAATGTGTGAATCCTTTTTTTTTATTAAAAAAAATATGATCGATTATTGATTTTTCATATTTTAAACTTACTCATATATTTATGATTTACAAATGAGTTAATTTAAGATATTTATAGGAATATCAAAATTATATCTAAGTAATTAAGCAAGTAGTATGCTTAGAGCTATCGCATTAAATATTAAACAGGATGAATAAGTAAGAAATAAGGCTATTTTCATAGGTTTAAAAGTAAGTACAACAATATTTAATTAGTTTGTAATTACTTCTGTAGAAATTACTCTTGCCAAGTAACCAAATATAATATTTTCTTATGTGTATAAATTACCATAGGAAACTCTAAGTGTTGAAAAGTATGTTAAATAGTTTTAGCCGTTTTTTTTAATAGTTTTAAACGTGCTTTCATTTTGTAGAATTTTTCCACTACCCAATCCTCTGATTTCAGTATTCAGCATAAAATTTACATTTTATAAATACTCATTAACTTCCTATTCCTTATTTGTTGAGTTTTGGAATTCTATATCAGTTATATTTTAAATAGTGCCTATTTTAAAATAAAAAATCATTTAAAATGATTCTTTCTTAGTCAAATATGTTTAATTAGTTGTTCTTGTTGATTTCTTACCATTACTAAGCGGGTGAATCATTGCTAGAAGCTAGTAGTAACCTTAATTTTCATCGTAGTTAAAAGTTTTAGGTGATACAATATAGGAATATTCTAAAGTATTATTTTAATTTTTAGATAATCTTAATTTAACTTGGCTGAGATCCAAATCAACGGATTAAACTGCTATAGTTTCCATATTCTTTTCTTATTTTATGTTATAATCATTTTAATTTTAAGTAATCTTGTATGTAATCGTTGTGTCTGAAGAATTTGTGCTTAGATCTGAATAAGGTGCAGAAAATGTTCTAATTAAAAAAAAAAATATGTTCAAAAATAAATTTCAAATAGTTAGTAAATACATCTGGTATTCTTTGTATGAAGAATAAAACCAAGGTCTACACCTCCAATCCAAAGGCACTAATCGTTTAATATTGTAATATTGGCAGCTGCATATTCCACCTTTGCATAAATTTCCATTGTTATCCATAAATTAGAACCCATTAAATTAAGAAGGATCTGTAAATTTATATTTATTATATTATCCATTTGAATTTTTAGTACAGTTAAATGGGCCATCATAGTATGGTTGATTTAATATATCTATTTCTTATATTCTCAAACTATAAACATAAATAATGAATTAATGAAGGAAGGAATGAAGGAAAGAAAGAAGCAATTATTTTATAAAAGTTAATATACCCTAGCTCATTGGACAGAAAAATTCCATCTGATTAAAACGCAATATAATATGATTCAACTCCTATTTCTTTCACTTTAGAGTTTACTGTCAAAGCTTTCGTAATAGAAGCACTAAGAGATGTTAAAATTATTTTTATTTACTAATCCTAAGCTAGTTACTCCCATTATATTTAAAGAGCAGAAGACCAAGATTAATACTAATACTATTCTATTTTATTTAAGTAGAAAATATTATTATTTTTTATTGAAATATTTATTTTTTTATACTATACATCATCTCTATAAGATTAGGAATAAATTATTTTTATCTTTAACTAAATAAGTTTATGCATTATAAATCATAATCTTGGCACTCCTTGTGCAAAAGATTGCAGTAGTCATCAAGAACATACTCATTTGATATTAAAAAATTATATTTGCCATCTCCATAATTCCCTCTTTCTAAAAACTAATCTTCCCAATTAACTTTAAATTATAATATGATAGTGTTCATGTAAAGTGTATTCTAAACTAAATTAAAGCTTACCTATGTTATTAAAGTTATTAGTATTTAAGATCATCTATTTATTAAAATTTCCTATCATCTAGATTGAAGTGGTTTCTTATTGAAAAGAAAATATAGTCTACTTCGACTAAGATAATGCAGTAATTTAAATATAATTTTTATAAGTTTATTCGAAATATGACTCCAACGAATCCTACCTATTTAATATTTATAAACATGTTCAAATCGCTCAATATCATAAAATAAACATTTTTTTGTTATACATATACTAAAGGTAGAAGTAATCAATCAAAATTATTTGAATGCAAACCCCTATCACCAGTGGAATCAGAAAAGGTAAAAATATTTAAGAAAATCTTTTCTGCTTTTCAGAAAATTAAAAAGTACATTTAAGTCCATGGAAAAATGTCTTCATCTTCAAATAAAGTGTGTTGAATATAGAACTCATTTTTTTGTTGTTAGAAAATGAATTAATTATTTTAGAGTAAGATAATGTTATAGTTCAATAAATTTGATTAATATAATATTTTTTGTATTATTTTTTTTATAAGTGGTAACTAATTTATTTACCTTACTATAATAATTATATACGTATATATAATTAATCAAATAAACCCAAAACTTTAATATTTTTACATTCTAAAACCATAGATAAATAGACAAAACATGTATTTTAATTGAAAAATATATAAATAAACTATATCTTAAGATATTTTTACTCATTTGTTTAATTACTGTTAAATAATTGTTACTTTTTTAAGCTGATGCTAATCAAAAAAAGCCTCTTCAAAATACAAATTATCTAATTTTATAAATTCATAAAAATCAACAAATTCATAACAAAATCTTACATTTTTCTTAGCTTTACAATGTTAAATTCTGAAAATCCTAATCTAAATATGCTTTTTGATTAGAATCTAGTGGAATTTAATTAATATTGATAATTTTTTAAATACCTTTTAGGCAGTCGATTGTATTAAATACATCATATTTATTTGTATCATTACAAATTTGTTAAGAATCTTAATTTTAAATATAGTTGAGTCCTTTTAAATAATTTCTGAGAGATTTAGGATATTTTTTTTTTTTCAGATAATATTAACCCTGGATTGTATAATATTTTTATATCAAAATTTAGAATGGTATTAGAATATGTTTATAATTATTCTTTCTTTAGATAATGATCTCTAATTATTCTAATTCTGTTTTTATAGCTTTTATTATTTCTTTAATTACTACATATCTGTTTTTCATGAGATTATGACATTAAACCAACTCTTGCAAAGCCAAAATTTATACAGTAAAGCCTTTTATCACTTTGATTTGATTTCTGGATTTATTACTCTCAGCTATTTTTTTCATGATAAACCTACATTCATATAATAACTCGCATGCTTAGGATAGAATAAATTTTTTATCTTAAATTTTAACTGAATATTCACTGATTAAATTTTAATTCATATTAGATTCTTAATCAATTTGATATCTTCTTTGAGAGAAAAATTACTCCCTCGAAGCAAATAAGTTCTATTCGCTCTCTTTTAAAAAATTACTTTACTTTAATTATGTGCTAATTTTTTGCTAGTATTGTAAACTCATGCTATTATATCCAAATTAATTCTATTTTTTAAACAAATAAATTAAACCAAAATAAAGAATAATTTAATAAAAATCCATTTACTACTTCAATTTTCTCATTTGAATTTACAATTTAATTTTAAGGAACAAGATTTTTCATCTTCTAATATAAATCTAAATAAACTTGATTTTTTTATGTACCTTTTTGACTTACTATAAATTTGATCAATAATTTGGCTAAAGTATACTTTCTACATGCATGGAGTTTCATGAATCCTTAAAAGCTTTAATCCATGCAAATATTACTTAATTTCTACTAATCACTTTATCCTAATAGATACTTTTGCTTTATTTGATTATACATTTATTCAGAAATGAGATTACATTGTTAAGAATAGACAATACCTTCTTGAAGCTAATTACATTATACACTCAAGTTAGAAAGATTGTTATAACTATTATGAAATATGAAGTAAAAATAATTTAAAATGAACAAAAATAATTAATTTTTATGATAATTTTACCAAAGAGCAAGTCCTTATTTATTTTAAAATATTGTAAAATCTTAAACAGCTCTTTAGTAAATTTCTATTTATCTTTGAATATTACACTTTTAAAGGTCATCAATTTGCTTGGCTATTTATGACTTGAAGCTTAAAACTGCTTAATTTATGGCCTAAAGTACCACCTTCAATTCGTATTATGTTTTTATATTACCAGAATCAATCAATACATTAAACTAGTATATCCTATTTTTAAATAAATGTTTAAAAGGTTAACATTTGATTTATTCATTCATTTAATCAATCAATCAATACTCTGTTGGCTTTGCTTCAGTGATAAATGAATTAAGGATAGAAATAGGAATTTCAAAATTATATTTTAGAAATTATATCATGATCAGACTTAGGAAAAAAAAAATTAAAATGAAAATGCAAAAGCTAGCTATGACCCAATTTCTCAAAAGTTATTCTGTATTAATTTTAATATTTTCTAAAACTATTAAATTACTATAAGAGTTCAGGGAATTTACTAAATAGCCTACTATTAAGCTTTATTAATTGTATAAATCTCCATAACATACTTATATTGTTGAGACATATGTTAGAAATAGTGTTTCGTTTTTATAAATATTATAAATTTTATTACTTGGTTTTTAAATCTAACAACCATCTTCTCTTATTTACCTATTTGTAAAAATACTTCCAAGTTATTACATATATTATTCAACCTCTTATTATTTATTTGTCGAATTGCTGAATTCTAAATCCAAGATATTTGTATCATTTGCTTTAATTAAAATTTAATTTTTTGTTCATAGCTAGCTACTTTGAAAAAATATTACGTGATATCTATGGATGACTAATTGCTTAATACTCGTTATACAATTATGGTTACAGAGGTACTGGCTGAGAGGGAGCAATTATATACGAATATTCATTTTGGCTTGATTAAAGCTATATATTTAATTATAGCTTTTATAAATTTATATCTATCCCAAAAACTGCTAACAGAGTATTGTTTATTTGAGGAATAAATTCAAAATCAATACCTTAATTTAAATTTGTTTGATTTAATAATCTAATAGTAGCGCTTGCCATAGTTGCACCTGTAAAAGCGTCAATATATGGATTAGTATAAGTCCTATTATATATTAGTGATAGTAAAATCTAATCATATTAAAATATTTTGAATCTATTTACATATAATTTTAAGCTCCAATGATATACCATGGTCTACATCTCCATTCAACAGGAAAAAGCCTTTTAGCATTGTAATAAGAGCATTAGCACTCATCGCTACCAGGTTAAATACATGAAACATTGTTTAAATCTTTTTTATAAAATCCTTCAAATTGATCAACATTTGTAAATTTATACTTTTTGAATTATCCATTCACTCTTGTACAATCGAATGGCCCACCAAAATAGCTATTGTCAATAGATGTAAATTACAAAGAGATTCTATTTAATAAAATAGTACATATAAATAATCATTATAAAAATTTAATTTTAAGCATAAAATGAAAGTTTTATTTTAAACACTTTTAAATGTAATTGAATGAGTGTTAAAGTTATAGAAAAAAATTTGAAATTGTTTATAAATAAAGTAGAAACTTACTGATAATTATTAAATATCATAATTCCATCATCCTCAAAGTTTATATAAATTGCTTTAGACTATACGTCTAAGAATCTTGAATTGTAAGATATAGACTGCTATACCGATTTAAATATAAAATGCTTTATCAATTTCTATTTTTGTAATTCAGTCAAAGAACTCCATAGATATAGCTAAGGATTTGAAAAGGATATATACTGAAGAGCATCTATTTTAAAAAGAATGTATAAAATAAATTCTAATTGAATTAAATTAATAAATACCATATGCTAAATCAATTTAATTTGGATCATCAAAATAGTAGGCTTCAACTTATTGCTAACATAAATAATCGCCTTAACATTTTTCGTAATATGGGCACATTATTTCATTAGAATAATCATTTGTAATTTTTACATTTTGCTAATTATCTAAGCTTTCTAGCTCTTAATAATCCCAACTCACTAAAGTTTAAAATAAATGAAAATAAAAATTTTTAAGTATAAATCCATAAAAATCATATTCGTTGATAATTTTAATAAAAAATATTTTTTACCTAAATTCTCTATTGGTGTAATGTAGGATTTATTTAAAAATTAGCTTTACACTTAAGCATTTGTAGTAAATATTTAGAAAGATATAAGCATTCTTTTTTTCTCTGATTCATTTTTTTAAATTAGAAACCAAACTTGGTTTTTTTAAATTTCATTGAGTAAGTCTTGATAGCTGTTGTTAAAATAATTTCACTAAGCTGATGGTTTTGATTAAAATAGAGAGAAAAATAAACAACTTACGACTGTTAGTAAACAATTAAATTGAAAGCTAAATAGTAACCTAACAGAGTTAAAACAGTTAGAATAAAGTAGGGTATGAATATTATCATTAGTCTTTTTTTCTTCTCATTTAATTTAAAATGTTTTTTATTAAATAATGATAATTTTATTTTTTCTTAAAATTTTTAAGAAATCTCTTCTTAGCTCTTTTTTTTTAAGCTTTACATTTTTTGTTTGATGCTATTTTATTGTTTCATTTTTAATTATAACATAATTACTTCTACTTAATTTTTTACACAATAAAACCACTTAGTTAATCAAATATAAGATTATCAAATTTAACAATATTTATTTTAATTTTATCATATTTTAATTCAATTCTTTAAACTATGAGTTAAAAAATATAATTTTTATAATTAAATTTTTTATTTCAATGAATTATGCAATTTAGTTATTTCCATTTGCTATAAATAAAATTAGAAATAATTTTATTCTTGAATACTTAATTTATTGTTAATATTCATTTATAGATAGCAGTTTAGTTATCTTTATTAGTAGTTAATAATAAGCTTTTTGTTATTTATGATTTTTTGAATATATCTTTTTTTAGGAATAAGGAGGATGTTTAATAATATGTAACAATAACTAATGCTATTGTTTTCCAAAAGAGGAGTTGGTATATTTCCAAAATATTAATTCATAATTACTTAAATATATATTTTAAATTAATTGTAAAGTGCTTTTTTTGTTTTATTTACTATTAAATTGAAATAATAAAATAAAAAAATAATGGTTTTATTATAAAAAAATGAAAACAAAAAAAATAAATATTTTAGTTTCTAATTTTAATTTCGAGAATATAGAGAAATATATAATAATTATTATTTAGCTCATTTATTTTATTTAGCTCATAAATAAGCTAAATAATCTACTACAAAAAGTAGTAAAAGAAAAAAATAAATTTCACTTATTTAAAAATGATTTTGCTATTAAAAATAAAAATTAAATATTTTAGCTATAAATTTTGATTTTGAAAGTATATAGAAGTATATAATAATAATAATAATAATAATAATAATAATAATAATAATAA